>CAUYON010001939.1:0-37489 GCA_963573935.1 Arctocebus calabarensis
AAAAATGACGGCTACAACCAAAAAATGGCTGGGCGTTGTGGCGGACGCCTGTAGTCCCAGCTACTTGGGAGGCAGAGGCAGGAGACTCGCTTGAGCCCAGGAATTGGAGGTTGCTGTGATCAGTGATGCTACGGCACTCTATCCAGGGTGACACCTTGAGGGTCTGTCTCAAAAAACAAACAAACAAACAAAAAAACATCTTGGAGTAAAGGAGAAAGAGCAATAGAAAAAGCTGTAAACCCACTTGCAGATGTTAAAGATCTCCCAGGGAGATTAGCCCCTACCCTAGGTGCTTTGTAGAATGTACAGGGTGGGATTTGGACCAGCACAGGTACATCTTCCAGGCCTGGTTCTCAGAGAGCCCAAGGGGCCAGGCATGGCTAAAGTAAAGCCTAAACTGACCTATAAGGAAATACCTGCTTGTCACCAAGACAGTAGGTCAAGTGACTTGTTTTAACCAAATAATCAGTTAATTTGATAAAAAAGCATCAAATTGGTTGATTGAAATTCTTAAATTCATTCATTCAAAGTTAAGAAAACTATACAGCATGTATACATTTATAAACAGGTTTTAGGTCCAGCAATCAGTGTAAAGGAGCTATAAAATGTATCTGAAAAGTAATAAAGTATATGCAAATGTCAGATATTATTACTATACCATTATTTTCCCACACTTCTATTATTGGAATCATTTATTGTTAATATCACACTTTTATTTAGGGCATGAAAGCTAAGTTACGATATGCTAAAAAATAGTACATTTTGGGAACCACACTGAATCATTTTAGCATGTGAATAAAACCATATTAATTGCCATTCTTGACAGTTATGGATTTCTTATGACTTTTTATCTGCAACCAAACTGACTGCCCCTGAATCCATTCTGACAACATTTTAATTATTCACTAGTTAATAATTCTTAAAAGCAAGTTCAGCATCAAAATGTCTAAGAGCACGTATAGAGCTACTTGATCCCAAATAATAATTTCCTACAGTATTCATATTAACCCAAATTTCCCCAGATCTTTATAAATGTATGTAACATATTTTTGTATCTAGAAACTTAAAAAATTCTATGGCTATGTGGAACATCCTTTGCATGGTAAAGATTCATAGTCCCCAAACACCTTATTTTCTCATGTTTGAGTTGATCTGACATCAGTTTTTTTTTTTTTTTTTTTGAGACAGAGTCCCAA
This sequence comes from Arctocebus calabarensis, assembly GCA_963573935.1. Lineage (NCBI taxonomy): Eukaryota > Metazoa > Chordata > Mammalia > Primates > Lorisidae > Arctocebus > Arctocebus calabarensis. Next base: position 1,197 of record CAUYON010001939.1, read on the forward strand.
GCTGTCACCCTGGGTAGAGTACCATGGCATCACAGCTCACAGTAACCTCAAACTTTTGGGCTTAAGTGATTCTCTTGCCTCAGCCTCCCAGGTAGCTGGGACTTCAGGTGCCTGCCACAATGCCCAGCTATTTTGTTGTTGTTGTTGCCATTGTCATTGTTGGTTAGCTGGCCCTGGTGGGTTCAAACCAGCCAGCCTCAGCATATGTGGCTGGTGCCGTAACCACTGTGCTACAGGCGCCGAGCCCTGACATCAGTTTTTAAAAATTAATTGAGAAAGCAATTAAAAAGGAAAAAACCTAGTCCCTACTACAGGTAAAACTGCTGTGGGGAGCATGAAAAAGTACAAAGCCTGCACCACGTTGGAGTTCTGTTCCCATCCCCATGGAAACCTTTACACAGTTGAATATAGAACAATTGAAAATAAGAAAAAAAAATATAAATAGCTCTAGACAATAGTGGAATAGTTTTCTGTCTTAGATTGGGCTCCAGTTGAGGATTTATATGAAAGTAATATGGGGAGTGGAGAAGTGGGGCGATGAAGGGAAGTCCCCCAGAGGGAAGTTTTGGCTCAGTCCTGTGCAGAAGCTTTGGAGACAGTGTCCTGGTCAGCAGCTAAGGAGCTGGAGTATTTATACCTCCTGCCCTTCAGTCATGAGTTATGAGGTGCCCTGGGTGAAGGATGTGCTAGATACTTATAAATTTCCAGGCACTTCCTGCTGTCTGCACTGGCAGGCAAAACAGGCTAGAGAGACTTAAGACTAGCCTTCCAACAAAGAGCTGGGTGCTGGGTGCTGGGTGCTGGCTCTGAGATTGGACGCACACCATTGTGCACATCTGCGTGATCAGTGTGCCTGACCGTGGCCAAGTGTACTAATGAGAGCACATGACCACCTCCGCTGCAGTGGCACTGGGTTACATAGGATTGATTGCCAAGTTAATTTTATAAGCAATTATTGCTGTAATAGATCAGAGAAAGAAGAGATCCCCTGATGGCAGAAGCATCTGTTCAACTCCCATTACTATGAATTCCACAGGACAGATTTGCCCCGGTTTATACTGGCTAAGTCCATCTACTTCTGGGCTTCTTGTATAAGGAAGTCACTTGCCTGAAGGTATAAACCACACTCTACAAAGACACATTATCAGTGACAAAAGTGATACTACGCATTTTGATCTCCATCTGGTTTACTCCTTGCATATCTCTTAATTACTTTAGCATTCAGGGGAGGAAATAGGGTGTTATTTATTAAGCCTGCTTGAACCTCCATAAATAATAATAGTTAACATGTATTGAATGCTATGTGGCAGGAGCAAGTTTAAGTACTTTACAGAAACGATCTTATTGCATCTTTTCATGAGCCCTGTGACATAGGCCCTGTTTGCACTTTTTCAGTTGTGGAAGCCGAGGCATAGAGAAGTTAACTATCTTGCTCAAGCCCACACTGCTGTAAATATGGAAGCAGGATTTGAGCATGAAGTTGATCTATACTCTTAACCACTAGGTTAAAGACAACTGAACTGAGATCCAGAAGATTTACAGAGCCTTCTGCAGCCAGAAGGTGACTACACATGGAATTCTTAACCAATGTCTAGGGCAAGACCCATGTATATTATAAAAATTAGCTAATGATAAAAGTGACATTTCTACAGTTGTAGAAATTTACCAAATGGTGTGAGAGAAATAACTATTAACATATATGAAAAAAAGAGATTCCATACCCTAACACCACTTACTAAAATAAACTCCAGATAAATTTAAAAGTTATTCCTAAGATGAATGTCAGAAGAAAACACAGTAGAATTTTCCCCTAACTTTGGGGTAAGGAAATCATTGGTAAACAAAACCAAAAACAGCTGTAAAAAATACTTTGACCCAATTAAAAATGTTACTACAACAAAAGACACCATACCTAAAGTAAAGTTACATGGAGAAAACATTGTAACATACTTAAAGAACTAATAATTAATATCTAGCATACATTGAATCCTTACAAATTAATAAGGAAAGCTAAATAGCCTATTTTAAAAATGGGCAAAGAATAGAAAAGAAAATTCACACAAGAAAAATTATAAAGAAAGAAAGAATAGAAGGACATCCATATTTACTACTATCTGCAAAGCACAAATTAAAATAAGTGCACCAATTTTTGCCTATCATAATAGTAACAATACAAAATGACAAATGTTTGAGCAGGAACTAAGGGGTAATGTAAATTGTGCAGGAGAAGGAATCTAAAAGATCAATTTTTAAAAATGTATATACCCACTGATTTAGCAATTACTAAATTCTAAAGAAATACTTATATATCTTCATAAAGATGAATATATAAGAGTATTCATTACTGTCTATCTAGGGAAGTGTGCAAATAATATAAGTTATATGCATAATATGAAATAAGTTATATGTATAAGTTATAATAATATTATACAAGAAGGATGTAGAGCTGCATGCAGTGACATGCAAAACTCTGTAAGATCTATTGTTAAGTGAAAGAGCAACTTGAAGAATGGTCTATAAATTATCATCACACATGTATAAAACAAACAAATAGCAAACAGAACTCTGTGTGTTTGTGTATGTCATATGTTGTGTATAGGTAGGAACATATTTTTTTTTTAAAGACCAAAGAAGTTGTCTCAGTCCATTCAAGTTGCTATAATAAGGTGCCTTAGCATGGGTCATTTATAAACAACAGAAATTTATTGCTCACAGTTCCTGCGGCTGGAAAGTCCAAGATCAAGATGCCAATAGATTTGAGGTCTGGGGAGGGCCTGTTCCTCATAGATTATACCTTTTGCTACATTCTCACATGGGAAAAAAAGCAAAAAGATTTCCTCAAGCCTGTTTTATGAGGATAGTAATCCTATTAGTGAAAAGTGAAAGAACCCTCAAGACCTAATCATCTCCCAAAGGCTCCACAGCTAATATCGTAACCTGGGTGATTAGGTTTCAGCAGGGGTGAGGTGGGGGGACTCAGACATTCAGACCATAGCAGATGTTCACCAAATGTTGACATTCTCCTCCCTATATAGATGAGCTGGTGTGGGAAAAGTGAAGGTATTCACATTTATGTTCATATATTCTTATATTTGATATTATTTAAATAACTTACAATAAGAACATATTTAAATATTTCTAGTAACATTTTTAAAGCAGTAGATGTAAACAGAAAACACAACTGGTGGTATGGACTATCTGGTCCCAGTTCCTCTTCTGGGACAACTAAAGACAGACAACTGAAGAACATGTAAATATGTATATGGGATGTATATGGTGAGGACTGATTATGTATGACTCATTTTCACTCAATCAGAAGACATTTCCATGTTTTAGTGAAATTCTTTGTAGTATAGACCAGGTCCTTCAATAAGAAATAAATATATTTTGGCTAGGTGCAGTGGCTTATGCCTATAATCTCAGCTTTTTGTGAAGCTGGGCAGTAGGATCACTGAGGCCAGGAGTTGGAAAACAAAGTGAGCTGGTCCCTCTGTCTACGAAAAATTTAAAATTTAGCCAGGCATGGTGGTGCATGCCTGAAGTGTGGTCCTAGCTAGGAGGCTGAGCAGGAGGATGACTTGCACTCAGGAGTTTGAGGCTGCCGTGAGCTGTGATAACAAGCTCTGCACTTTACCCCAGGCAACAGAGTGAGACCTTGTCTCAAGACCAAAAATCTATAAAAAAAAAAAAAAACCCAAATATATTTAAATCCTTTCTGTCTGTCTACATCTCACATACATATACAACAAAGAGATATATTAATTTATTTCTTATGTGTTTGTTGATTGTGGGCCTAATTATAACACTGTTGTAAGTGTGAAGTGGTGACACTTTCTCATCACTCTGTATAGGTAAAAATATGCATTTTTCTCAAACTTTCTAGGTCACCATGCCAGCTGTTAGTACAGCATGGCTCTGCTGCTGTTGGTGATAACATGTGGTTTCAGTAAACTTAACATGAGCTCCTTACCCCACTCTACACCTACCTCAGTATCCCACTGCTTAGACAGAGCTTAAGGAAGCTGGCGTTAGGGTGAGGCTGTGTGTGTGTGTGTGTGTGTGGTGCTGCCATCCCATTTTAGCTGTAGAAAAGAACTAGCCTAGAATATGTTTGTGAAGTTATTTCTCTGGGAGGTGATGGATTATCATAAGAAAGAAATGGAACAGGGGACCAAAAGACTCGAAGGGGTGTTTGCAGCTTCTATAGAGCAGGCAGTAGAGGTCACATGCAGAATGGAGGCCAAGGTTGAGTGATTCAGGAAAAGCCAGCTCTGGAAAAGCAGCAGCGTAGGAGGGTCGATTGCCTTAAGTTAAAGGAAAGAGAGTTTAAGAAAATGACGATGTGTGATCCAGAGAAAGATAATAAAACAGTTTACTGGGGAAAGAGCCAAATGAAGGATTTTGTAGGTCTGAAGCACTGGAAAAGATTATGAAGTGCCTCCAGCACACTTCCCATATGAAATTCTTAATGTAAACAATACTAATGTGTAAACTAAAATATAGGCTTTAGCAATGTTTTTATTTAAATTTTTTTTTGATCTGTGATTTCAATTTTTTTTAATAATATTTTATTTTTTTTTTTGAATCATAGCTGTGTACATTAGTTCAACCATGGGGTACACTGTGGGGGCTTCACATGCAATCTGAGATATTTTATCAACCTGATTGACATAACGTTCATGATATTTTCTCGTTTACTATATGAAAGCATTTTTGATCCGTATTTAGAAGTTTTCTCCTGACCCTTCAAATATGTACCACAAGTGTGATCTCACCCTTTGTCCCATCTCCCCCCACCCTCTCCCTCCCCTTCCCTCCCTCTCCCCTTTCCCCGTCTTCCTGTGCAATAAATGGGTTGTAGCCTTCACTTGAACGATAAAGAATTTGTCTCATATTAGGGGTGTATAAAATTACAGAACAACAAAGATATCTGTACCAGATTGTTTATTGCAGCCCAATTCATAATTGCTAAGTCAGGGAAGAAGCCCAAGAGCCCATCGATACACGAATGGATTAATAAACTGTGGTACATGTATACCATGGAATATTATGCAGCCTTAAAGAAAGATGGTGACTTTGCCTCTTTCATATTTACATGGCTGGAGCTGGAACATGTTCTCCTTAGCAAAGTATCTCTAGAATGGAAGAAAAAGTATCCAATGTATACACCCCTAATATGAGACAAATTCTTTATTGTTCAAGTGAAGGCTACAACCCATTTATTGCACAGGAAGATGGGGAAAGGGGAGGGAGAGGGTGGGGGGAGATGGGACAAAGAGTGAGATCACATGTGCGGTACATATTCGAAAGGTCAGGAGAAAATTTCTAAATACGGATCAAAAATGTTTTCATATAGTAAACGAGAAAATATCATGAATGGTATGTCAATCAGGTTGATAAAATATATCACATTGCATGTGAAGCCCCCACACTGTACCCCATGGTTGAACTAATGTACACAGCTATGATTCAATTAAAAAAAAAACTTAGTCCCTGAAAAAAAAAAATAAAGAGTATGTTAGAACTTCAGAAGAAAAACAGTAAGAATCCTAGATGAAACTTCAGAAAATATGTAATTATATGAAATAATAATAAGAGAGGCAAAATATATATTTAAGCTGAGACAGGACAGCTTAAACTGAAAAATGTCGTCCTTTGAACATACATTAAAAATAGAATATCTTTCTAATAATCGCTAGACTAGAAGATTCAAATATATAACTGCTCCCCCCCCTTTTTTTTGTTTTTGAGAGTCTCAACCTGCTTTTCTAGGGCAAGTGCGGTAGTGTCATAGCTCAAAGCAACTTCCAACTCTCAGGCTCAAGCAATCCTCTTGCCAGAGTTTTTCTTTTTAATAGTGATGGGGGGTCTCACTTTTTTGCTCAGGCTGGTCTTGAATTTCTTTTCTTTTCTTTCTTTCTTTTTTTTTTTTTTTTTTACAAATTTCAGCTTACAAAATGTACAAAAATTTCTGTAGGGTAAGAAAACAAAACAAAACAAAACATGGATGAAAGCAAATAATGGCAAAAACATTTCTCTATATTAATGAAAATGAGTATACAGGGTGATTAAATGAGCCACAGAAATTATAAAGAATATAGTTATTTGGCTGGTATGTCTCCAACCACGGTGGGTTTTCCACTTGCAACAAAAACTTTTTTCAAATATACTGCAACTAATATCATAAAAATATTCTGCAGCAACTGAATGAGGATCTTCTTAACTGGTCATAAATGAAATCTCCTAGCTCTTTCCAATTCTTTAAAAGTAATCATCTGTAAATTATGGTTTGCAACTAATATCAAAAGTACTTGAACGTGCAGTGGAAGCTTAACCCAGGCATGGACATACCTGTTCTCTACCATGATTTAACACTTATTGCTGCATGTACGTGGAGAAACAACTGAAGAGTTGTGGGCTCAAATTTTATACCTACAAAACTGTAATGACAGATAACTCTGGTTACTTCAGTGACTTGTAACAAAGATCAAAAGACTGCATGGCAATGTCATTTATAAGAGAATTAAGATTGGTGTGTTGAGGTAAATAATGAGAAATCAAGGCATATAGACTTCATTTTCAAGATAGCCTCTATAAAAACTAACAACATCAAAGGCCATGTAAACAGATAAGAGCTAAGGTAAGAATGAGCTTACTTTCTTTTACCACCTTCCATTATTTCTGAGTGGCATTTATTCAGCCATCATTCTTTTCACTGTCATCTTCTTCCAGGGAATTTTACTAGGAAATAAGAAATCTTTAAGCAGATAATATCACACATTATAAAACATTACATTCCAATTCTTTTATGTGCTACTTTCGTATTTTTCTTCTACAACCAAAGTGACATATTTTTGTGAGAAATAAGGTAGCTATAGTGTATTATTTTTATGTGCAAAAGTGAGTCATTTTTTTGCACTTAGATTTATTTTCTTTACCAGTTAGTATTTAGTGTCTTTACATAGTAAGTTAAATTTAACTTTTAGCAGATTATAAGTTCCTTCCAAATATCAGAACAGTATTAACACACAACCTATATATTTTTAACATACTTATAGCATTTATCTTTTTAGAAGAGAACTAAGACCAATCTTATTAATTATTTTAGAGGTAGGGTGCAGGATAGAGATAGGGTGCTACTGATACAAGGTGGGTTTACCTAGGCTTGGTCAGCGCCAGCCCCTCGGAGGGACTTGCCACGCCTTCTGCACCTCCCCCCCCACCCCTCATCCCCCGCAACCTGCCCCCCACCCGTCCCATTGATGCAGCCAAGGGGGGTAGGAAGAGCTGGAGAACCAGGTGGGGCACAGAGGGCAAGCTTGGGGGAAGCCAAGTTAGTTGAGTGATACCACTACGGCATAGCAGTGCCAACCCCAGAAACCACCCTTGGACCCAGAGCGCCCTCCTGTGGCTGCATTACTCCCTTGTGAACATTTCACAGTCCCAAGGGTGATACAGGCTTCCCCCATTCAGGGAGACCCCTCATTTCTTTGGCCTGGTCAATGTCATGTAAGTTTCCTACACCTGGCCAACTTCATGAATGGATTGCATCCATTTATTAATGCGTTCACTCACCTTGCCCCAGCAGAAGGGACTGTATCCATTCATTTGTTACAAATTCCTGACCCCCCCAAACACAAAGAACCCATGAGACTATATATACACCCCTAGAAGGAGGACCCAGGTAGAGAGATTTTCTGACTTAAGTCTTTCCCTCTGCTAGGGACTTTGGTGATTTTTTGGTATTATTTTCTATAAAATAAATCCTGTCTTGCCAACAATTTGTAGTCTGTGCATTCATTCTTGGAATCCCTGAGAACAAGGACCTATTGAAGGAGAAATTCCAGTATTACCATGATCTAACATGATACACGCTTAGATTATTAGATAGAGATATTTTTAATGCATTATTATATATCTTAACTTTATAAAAATATACATGTATTAATGGTGATACGTCGATGCCTCTAAATTCTTTAAAATGTAAATAATTATTCGATATTTCAAGAAACAGTAAAATATACACACAGATAATATTGGAGTTCGCTTATTCTTTATAAAGAAAATCATCTATCAAAATCAAAAATAAATTATTGTACATTATTATTAATTATTATGTAATTAGCAAAATATACCTTGTCACATATAATCTCCAAAAACAAAGCAGGATAAACATACTCTACCAACTGTACACACTCTACTGTAGCTTCATGGTTCCTCTGAAAGATTCTACGGTGAATTGTTATTTCATTCCACTTCCACTGCTACTTTTAGATTCCTTATTTATATCCAACTGCTCTCTTAATATTCTCCTTTGGAAGATACAGATCCTCATTTGAATTTATAATAAAGTTACATAGTGAATTATACCCAATGCTTAATGTTTATTTCTTTTCTTTATTTTTTTAATAAATGTGTTCACAATGCTTTCTTATGGAAGGCAGTTAAATTGATGTTCAGAAGAAAATTATTAGTAGTAAACACCTATGCTGAAAAAAAAAAGTAGGATGTTATATTAATAATATAGCTTTCACCTGATGAAACTACTCAAAGCAAGCTGAAATAAGCAAATAAATATGCTAGAGCGGAAATAGAGGATACGACAAGAGAGAAAATCAATAGATGTGAAAATTAGTTCTCTGACGAGATGAGCAAAAATGGCAAAGTTTTGTCTAATTTGATGAAAAAAATTGTTTTAAACTTTAAATTACTAAGTGTGAAATAAAGTAGAAGGCATCACTATGAATCTACAGAAATAAGAATTATAAGGGAATATTGGGAACATTTATATAATAATAAATGAGACAACTTAAGACAATTCAGTTTTCCTAGAAAGGCACAGCGTCTAAAATTACTCAGAAAGAATTAGAAGATCTGACTAGAACTAAAACAAGTCATATAATATAATATATTATGTAATATAAAAGCTACCCACAAAGCAAAGCCTAAGACCAGCTGACTACCCTGTTGAACTCTATCAAAGATTTAAAGATTTAACTCCAGTCTTTCAGAATCTCTTCCAAAAACTAGAAGTGGAGAGAACACTCTACTCTGATATCAAATTGGTCGATGATGACACATGAAAAGGAAATTATAGACACAAACATAGTCACACGATAATAACAAGCTAAATTTAGTAAGACATGAAAAGATTATACATGGTTGCCAAGTGGGCGTGATCCTAGGCATGCATATTTTTCTCAAAATCTGGAATACAATGTAATGGACCATCATAATATAATAAAGGACAAAAGTGACATTGTCATTTCCATAAATAAACATTGAAAAATAAAACAGGTAAATTTCATCATCCTGACATGAAATAAGCATTCAAAAAACTAGGAATCAAAGGAAACATTCTTAATCTGAAAAAAGGCTGTTTATGAAAACCCCACATTAACATCATACTCAATGGTGAAACCCTAGATGCTTTTCTCCAAAGATCAGGAATTGGACAAGGATGACTTCAGTTTCCACTTGTATTTGACATTTACTGGAGGCTCTTATCAGAGTAGTTAAGCCACAAGAAGAAATAAGATGCATATAGATTGGAAAAGAGGAAGTCATTATGTTCTATACTAACCATGAACAGTAAAAAAGTAACATTGAAAACAATTCTGTCTGCAAAAGAATAAAAAAAATTAATAAATTTAGCATGATGATTTTAGGACTTATTCCTTAAAAGTACAAGATCCCATTGATTTAATTTAAAAATTAATTCAACTAATAAATGAAAAATTGTTCTATGTTCATCTTTTGGGAACAATATTAATAAGATGGCAATACTTCCTAAGTTGATTTATTGAATCAATGCACACCCTACGAAAATATCAGCTGCATTTTTAAAAAATAAGAAATTGGTAAGTTGGCCAGGAGCAGCGGCTCATTTCTGTAATATCAACTTTGGGAGGCTGAGATAGGCAGATTGTTTGAGGCCAGGAATTTGAGAACAGCCTGCACTACATAGTGAGACCCTGTTTAAAAAAAAGAAAAAAAATAGCCTGACATGGTGGTGCATGCCTGTAATCCTGGCTACTTGGGAGGCTGAGGCAGGAAGATTTCTTGAGCCTGGGAGCTCCAGGATGCAGTGAATTATATTTATACCACTGTACTCCAGCCTGGCGAGAGAGTGAGAGGGTCAGTAAGTATTTTGCAGTTATGTAGCAAATTCATGTCTTGACTGGGTGGTCATTTCAAGATGTTTGCCTCAAAATATGATTCAATCATCTATGCATGTTTTATATGGTTTATATGTGTATTATTTTTAAATAAATACTTGTTTTAAAAGGTATGATAAGGAATATGTTTTTTAAGCACCTGTGAAATATCTGAGGATAGATGTATGAAGTTAGTTTTCAGAATATTTGGAGTTCAGGAATGAGATTAGGTTTAGAAAGGGAGATTTGTCTGTCATCATTATAAAGCCCAAGAAGAGTGAAAAAAAAAAAAAAACCAGGATGAGAGATTAGCAATAAAACCAAAGCTGGGGATGGGGGGGGGAGGGCAGAGTAAGATACTGAGAATAACACTGAAAAACAAGCAAAAATAAATAAATAAAAGTTGGATGCTATTTATAGTGCTCTAGATACTAACCAGTGGCTGCTGCATGAGATACCACATCAAAGTGCTTGCTGAGGCAACAGTTCTTCATGCCAGACTGAGTACGCCTGTGCTAGCAGACTCCACACTTCCTAGAGCCCACATGTTCTTTTTGCTTTAACTTTCATAACAAGTGTCAAGTCCTTACAAAAAGTGTTGGCAATGGTCTGTTTTCTCTAGGGTGTCACATGCAATATTTTGGCAGAACTTTCATTTTACTCTTGTAATTGGCCCAGTCTCTTTATAATTCATCAAGATGAAAAGAAGTTGTGGCAGGAGCATTGGTTTTCTTAGTTTCTGCAACATCGAGAAAAGCATGGATGTTTAAACGATTGCTTTGAATTTTTACACTATACATTCTTAAAAACAGTGTATTATTTATTACTTTGAAAATGTTTTGGTTCTATTTTTGGTGTCCATGACCTAATTCCATTTGATTTCCTCAAAAGCAACTTTAAACATCAAGCCTGGCATAAACTGTACTGTGAAGACAGATGCTTATCCCTCCAAAGACAATCCATTTGATTATAAGCAAACATTTAGCTTGGAAATTGGAAAAACACTACATTTAAATAAAATATATATACCAATCACTTTTCATTTTGTCCACGTAGGTAGAGCACTTACAATAAAATTGTACTGCTCTTGAATGTATCTAGCACATGCTTACACAAATTTCACAAGTCTGATAATTCTAACAATTATGAGCACAAAGTAATAGAAAACAAGATTGGATAAAACAGGATCCCAGATAGTCCACTCCAACCATTATAGCCTAGAGGAGAATTTTTGGCTTATAATTCAAATTATATTTGATTATCATGGGTTATAATCAGAAACAATATTTAGTACAGTAAAACATGAGAGAAAGGCTATCCTCCTGGAAAGATCAATTAATATAATATCATTCACAGCAAGGCAACACCGTGCATAGGGAAGCAGGATTTTAGGCATTATTTTAGGTATAGTCATCAACATACGTTATACTCTAAAAGAACACAAAAGATAGAGAAGGCTCTCATCAAATCACTTTTGAACACTTTTTCAAGCCTGTTTTATATTCTTAAAGTTTTATCAGTGTCAACTACATATTTTCTCATCCATGGAAAAGACAGGAAGAAAGGAGTTTCCTTAGTCAACATCCCCTGGGGTCCCCCAAAGCGTAGAGACTGAGATGCGGGTTCATGTAGACTTATTTAACATGTCTATAGGTCATCTGATGAGTGAGTTGGAAAGTGACACAGGGCCATCATTTTGGTAAACAAAATGAAAAGTTGCCAACTTGCTCACTACATGCAAGTTTCCATAAAAATTAATACCACATTAAAAATCAGTGTTAAATATGAAAGCTTTCATTTTAAAATTAAAGCAAAGCAAAACAAGGAAAAATGAAAAAAAAGAAAAGCACCCGATTACTTTCAAAAGAAATGCTCATGGATAGAGACTTGTTCAAAACCAATAATTCATTTATTAACTGACTGTTGCATAAGATATTTCTTAAATGCCAATTCCAGAGTTTCCTTAACCGACTATCATAATGTCTGGAGAGAATTTTTTGTTCTGAAAATTGGCCTTATGTTAGGATAACTTTACCTGTTTGAATCTGTTCAAAAGGAACTGGTGATTCAATTTAATTTTTAATTTCTTTATTAATCACTGGTCTTTTATTTATATAAAGCAAAAATTATTTTTTCAAAGAAAATTTATTTAATTTCGTATTTTCTGCTAGTTATAATCCTAGGATGTATGCCTGGGGAGCAGAAGAAAAGAAAAGGCCTTTCCTTTAAAGAGCTTGTTTTATGTGGAAATTTTTAAAAGTCATTATAAAACTGTTCTAATGCTTTATTTCTCATCCTCCTTTGATGAACTTTCCCTGATTCTTGAATGTCCATAATACTGCCAGGACCTTGCTTTGGCTGATAAAGCGTAAGAAGAAACCTGTGTGTATTTCTGAGGAGAAGCGTCAAGCACTCAGGTGTGATTTGCTCATTTCCTTTTCTCCCTGTTTGAATTATCAGGGCAGTGTAGACATGGAGCCTTTTGCAGTGTTTATAATAGAACCACCATAAGAAGAAAAAGTTTCATAAGTTTCTGAGATATTGGGGGGGGATTGTTTGTTACCACAATGAAATCCTAACTGTTCTGACTGATACACCCTACTAAGTACAGTCAGGGTCCTAGCAAGAAATCTGTGGCTCTCTAAAAGTGGGCATTTAAGAAAAGTTTAAGAGAGGAACCATTGCTAGTGATGAGACCAGGGTGAAAGGAATAAGTGGTGGTGCAATAAACCAGTGTGTGATCAACATCTCCAGGCCTGAAAATACAAGTACCAGGGTTACCAGAACCTGATGAAGGAATGTATTATTTGGATGTCTCTATCTCAAGGAACCTCTGCAGGAAGGAAAAGTGCTTTGAGGGAATTAATACCCCAACCTTCCTCTTTCTCCTCCCTTATATCTACCATTACATATAATAACTGAACCAACTGGAAGGGGTAGTAGAATTAAATTCAGCATCCTGGTTCATAAAGCAGGCTGGAACATGGATTTGGAAGGGCTTCTGGAAGGTATTGAGCAAGAGCACAAAAATTGATCTGTGTACCGATTGTTAGAGCAACACATGAAATAAGATGCCTAAAAGAAGGCAAAAACTAGATTCTCAAAAAAATTCTGGCAGAATATAAATTGAGCATGAAGAAATGACTTTAAAAGCATACAGAAGTCTTCCAATCCTGTTACAGAGATAAGCCCAATAAAATTTAGGATTTTCAGCATAAGGCTCAGGATTTTGAAGTGATAAGGCCAGATATAGAAGCAGCAGCCAGAACAAGAAGGCTTTACATTTTATATTAAATGCCTTTGATTTTACCCTTGAGACCAAGAGGAAATTTTGACGAATTTAATGACAAATAGTAGCAGGACTGGATTTTTAATCAAAAACAAAGTATCTCAGTGATTGTAATAGCTTACATTTTATTGAAAGGTTATCATGCACAGAGTGTTGTTCTGTACACTAAATGTCTCCATGAGACTGGTAATGTCATTGCACCTATTTTGTAAATAAAGACATTGAAGGAAAAAGCTGTTGCTCTAGATGACATTCAGTATGAAATGGAGTACAGGAGTGAAACCCAATTACTTGTTGAGAATAGATGGATATGAGGGCAAATTGAAAGCAGGGGGATATTTATAAAACTGTAAAAGTTATTAAGACAAGGAACAAAAATCAGGCATATAGTGGTAATAATGGAGAGAAAAGGAACCAATCTGGGGTTTAAACCTGTTGGGTAGATGCTTAATTGATTATATAAAGTAAAGAAAAGAGAATCAATCTTCCCTCCAAGTTGCCTTAACTGATAAACCATATTAGAATTAAAACTCAAATGGTGCCTGTGGCTCAATGGATAGGGTGCCAGCCCCATATACCGAGGGTGGTGGGTTCAAACCCGGCCCCAGCCAAATTGCAACAACAACAACAAAAAGAATAGCCCGGCATTGTGGCAGGTGCCTGTAGTCCCAGCTACTCCAGAGGCTGAGGCAAGGGAATGGCCTAAGCCCAGGAGTTGGAGATTGCTGTGAGCTGTGTGATGCCATAGCACTCTACCAAGGACAATAAAGTGAGAATCTAACTCTTAAAAAAAAAAAAAGAATTAAAACTCAATTTTGCCAGTTGTACAATTGGTATATTCAATATGAATTAAAATATTTGAAATCATCTGAGATTATATAAATTTATGGATTTAATTAAAGCAAAACTTTGTTTCAGTTTTTGGTTTATTGACATTATTATAGATCTCTTCTTTAAAAATAAAAAAAACATAATTTAATGTTAAAAATATTGTCTCATACAATTTTAAAGTGAAATATGAAAAAATAGCAAGTACAGTTAAATTTGGAACTAGCTCAGTCATTATATTAATGAAGCTGGGATGTATGGTACTGGGGCTTTGTGATAGCTGCTTTAATAGATCTCTGTCATTTGAGTATTTTAAAAGCTAATTAAAGTAGCAACCATAGCTTGTTATCTCCATTACCATTTCACTAATTTTGTAGGACAAGCCTATTTTTATCTTCAACATTAAACGCTTAACTAGCTCCTCTCTAGCTCCAAGGTAATCTAAGATATTTTTGGTTGTGATAAAATTAAGATGAGTTGGTAATGAATAATTTAAACAATTTTAACTTTAGCTAGAGTATTTCCTTTTCTCCTCATTTTCCTCTATATCTTGCCATGCAAAATGACTCACCTCAAGATTGCCTAACAATTTATTCTGTGACCCATTAAAGATGATTCTTCTCAGCTATTTCATTGGAGATTATTATCTGCTCTTTATATCCATGTACTATTTAAAAATTATGTACTTCAATTAGGTACTATTTTAAAATCAGGGATTACTTAAAGGCTTACAAGGCATATGTGAATAAAGGTAGCATGTTAGTATATTAGAAAACACATAATCTACTATGGAACAAAAGGCTATCTTGCAGAGAAATTTATTATTATTATTAGAAAAAGTTGTGGTTTCATATTCAGATTATTGTTTATCTCTACCTTGAGTTTATTATAGTCAGACAACATATGATTTTGAATTACTTTACTATATTGTGAGATGATTCATAGTTTCAAATATGGTCTACCTTTGTGAAGATGTAGATGACAGATGATATGTGTATGTAGATAGCTAGATAGACAGCTATTATATATATATGTATATATATATAAAATCAAATATCTAACTGGACTTATCTGTACAGTCAAGTATGTCTATAATCCCATCTATCTATATCTACATCTGAATATCTATCCACATGTATTAAGTGGCTACTTCTCTATCTGCTGTTTTTGAGTGGAGTGATATATATGTTTCCTCCTTTTCATTGATTGTACTTTACATCGTTTATATTCTTAGTTTGGTTACATGTTCTGAATTTTACTCTTTAAATTTCTTCCTTTTAATTTCTATTTTTAGACTGTTTACATGTAAGACAAATAGTGTTATGTTAGTGCTAATCTGAGATAGTGTTATTTGTTTTCTTGTTGTTTCCCTGTTTTTCATTCAGCTATTTTCCCTTGCTCTTCTGTGGTTCCTTGAACATTTATACAGTTATTTATAGTTTCTTTTTTTTTAGTGTTTCTCTTCATATACCTTTGTAACAGTTACTATGGTAACTGATCATAAGTGACTGATGATAACTTACTGGGATTAATAGTTTACAACTTACAACTTCAAGTAAATATGCAGTTACTTCCAAGTTTAGGTTCCTTTATTTCCTATACATTTAGACATTATTGTTTTCTATTTTTTTTTATTTCAATCATCATATCATTTTGAAAACTCATGAAGGAAAAGATTGTTGTATTTAGCTATATTTCTGTTCTTATCTTTGTTCTTTCTTCTTTCTTAATGCTCCAGGATTTTATTTATTTATTTTACATCTTTTCGGTTTGAGACATTTCCTTTAAGCCTTTTTTTTTTTTTTTAAGGGCAGATTTGTTAGTGATGAATTATCTTAATTTCCTTGTGTCTTGAAAAAAATTGTGCCAGGCATAGAATTTGTGATTGACAGTTCTTTTGTTTGTACCAGTTCTTTATGGCCTCCTTGCTTTCAGATGAGAAATCAGCTGTCATTTAAATTGATGCTTTCCTATATATCATGTATCACATTTGGCCACTATAGAAATATTTTACCTCTTTTTAATTTTCAGAAATCCAATCATCATGTACCTGAATTCATTTGAATTTATTTGAATTCATTTGAATTTATTCTGTTTGGGATTCACTCAGCTTTTTGGATCTGTAGTTCTATGGCATTCACCAAATTTGAGAAGTTTTCAAACATTATTTACTTGAATACTCTTTTTTCCTTATTTCTGAAACTTCCATTTAAATTCTGCATACTTTGCTATTATCCACTGGATAACAGAATCTCTGTCCACTTTTTGTCTTTTTCCTCTGTTGTGACAGCTAATTTACATTGATTTCTCTAAAGTTTCCTGATGATATCCTCTGTTAGTTCCACTCTACTACTGACTTCATATAAGAAAAAAAATCTGAATTTTTTTCAGTTCCACAAGTTTAATTTGGTTATTTTACATAAATTTTACTCTTATACTAAGATTTTTATTTGTTTCAATATGATTTGTAGTCTTGTTTGATTATTTTTATAATGGATTCTGATTCCAATGTCTACTTCATTTAGCTTTGTTGTCAGTTGATTGTCTTTTCAGATTCAGATGGTAATAATTTTCCCCGTTTTGGGTATGAAGGGTGATTTTGGTATGATGGATTATCTGTTGCATCCTAGACATTTACTTTTCAGTTTGTTAGAAATTTCATGAACATACTTTAATTTTTAATTTAGAATGCAGTAACCTCATTTAGGTTTAGCACAAATTCCTGGCTTAATTTTCTGGATTCTGGTTCCAATACCTGTTTAATTCTGAATCTTTGCAGTATTTCACTGTTCTGCTTCTTTTATCTGGTTGCACTGAGACTCTCAGGAGTCCTAGCTGAGGGGAAATAAGTAATATACCTAAGATGGGCAACTTGTTGCTTCCAAGTTGGAGAGGAAATATCAGGCCCATGGGGATAGTGAATGTTTGTGGGTAGAACCAGCTGTTCTGGTTGCATCTCACTTGACAGTACTTTTTGGTGTGACCCTTCCTTATATTCTGGCCAAACAAGGTATTTCAAGATTCATCTTACACCTACACTGACTTACCCGGAAATCAATAATTTCTGTAAGGAGCTCTAGTCCTTTTCAGTGGAGACTAATACCAAACATCGATTTCTGGGGAATAGCTGTGTCATTGGTATTGAGATTTCTTTGCTTTCAACAGACAGAATTAGAAAATGAATATCTGCATATAATCCTTCACATACATATATGTGTGTGTGTGTGTGTGTGTATGTATATGTATATTCAATACTATATAACATCTGTACATGCATATAAACGTAACAATGAGGTTACTATGCATATAATACATGTATATACCCATGTAGGCAAGTGCATCTACATGTATTTAATCATGTATAGATATCTATACATCTATCTATAGACGGATGGATGGATACACATGTATACATAGATCCTAGATGTAATACCTTTTGTCTCTCTTCTTTCTATGTTTGTTCTCTCCTTATATAATATATGTATTCACAAATACTGTGTTTATACACACATAACTTCAAATTGCAATTGTGACAAAATAGTCCACATTCTTTCTTGCCTTCTCTTCTATTAACATATTTGTTATTTCCCGTCTTCTAGACTGCATAATCTGCCTCCTAACATTCATACACTTGCTCATTTTCTCAATTCCTTCATATATTTACTATAGTTCCAGAAGTTCTTGAATAACACCATTACAAAAAACTAAGCAGAATAAAAATGGAGGTCATGTTTTTCTGCACATCTCCCCCATCCTCAAACCTTCTTGGGAGTTAGTGTGTACAGTTAAATACCATGTTTTATTTTACTTTGTACTTCTCTCGGTGAGAGTGAAAACAGATAACCTTATCTCATTTCATAATATGATAAAAGGATCTTCTCTATAGTTCCTGTTTTCATTTTACTAGGACTAACTGTATACAAAGTTTCAAACCTTTACAATTATTTCAGCATTTTTGTTCAAATGCTTGATCCAGTAAACATCATATATAACAAAAATAAAAATAAAACATTTAATTTTCCATTTAGAATAAATTTAAACAACTACATTCATTCAAATGTACCACTAGACGGTTAATTTAAATTCTTTTGCTCATAAATTTAGATTACACGTTAAGCCTTCCAGCCTTCAAATTACCAGGGCAATCCTTTAGTTGTTTGCCATGCTGCCCTGCCTTCCTTCTGTCCTTTTCTTAAAATTGAGTTGTTAATTTCAAGTTCAATTTGAGCAATGTTTTTACTTTTAGTTTGGTTACAGTGTGGTTAGAAGAGAAAAGCAAAAGCTCTTCAGATGGACCTAGTCACAAAAGCGCACTTAGGTAGACTCTTATGTCTGTTAAGGGAAGAATATGGAGGAAAGAATCAATGTAGCCACATAGCATAACCCCCATTTTTATTTTCTCCTCACACCTCCCTCTAATCTTTCATTGTACATAAAAACCAAGTTAGGATTGTTTTAATTTGGTGATTCTTGCAGCTTACAGAGAAGCATTGAAAATATACACTGAGTTGTGAGTGAGAAATATGAAAAAGAAATTCCATCGGGGCTCCTTCATGGGCATTTGACAAACCCATGCAGTCCTACAGGGCCTTGTGTTCTGATTGGTCCTGTGATTAACTTAATTCTATGAGGCTGGCATTAGAAATTTATAATAACTTCTGAACAAAGGGACCTGTATTCTGATTTTGCTCTGGGACCTGAAGATTATGGAACAGGTCCTGCCTGGAGTGATATTAAATTTTGGTGAATATTAGAATTCCATTTCTGCATAAAAACCATCATGGGTGTTTTATCTATGAATTACAATTTAACAAATGTAATCACATTTACAACTTTAATCATGTTTACAGTTCACAGTATTAAAAGTTACAGTTACTTCAATAGGGAGAAAAATTAATAAATTAATCTGCCTACCACAGCTAGTCTAGTACATTTTAATTATTTCTGATCTTTTGTTTCAGCATTCCAGTTTATAATTAATTCAAAATTATACTTTCAACAACTCATAGAAATTCTCTATTCCTTTACTTATCATTATCATGCTTCACTTTCCAGCACTGGCCATAATTAGAATGGCTACTTTAAAATTTTTTTCTCAGCGAAGAATTCTCATGATTAATTTCTATTGTTTGAATTTTCTGTTGAGGATGTTATTTCATATGACTGAAAGTTTTAATTGCATTTCAATATTGTGATAGATAATATTATGGAAATAGTGAATTATGTTTTAATCTTCTAAAAAGACTAGATCTTTTTTTTGGCAGGCAATTTTCTTGATAAGACTTAAATTATATGGGTCTGCAGCTTATTACTTTCATTCAGGGGTGGATATTGCTAAATGAATACACATTTCATGTTTTAGCAAGACAGTGAGATATTTGGGCTACTTACACAGAAATACGGTGTTCTCTTTGTCTCGTATAAGAACTTGTAACTGGTGTTCACATTGTTTGCACCTTCTGCATTCCCACCTGCACTGTCTGAGAATTCTGCTCCCAGCACATTCTCGGCAATATTTGATATTATCTGATATTTTAATGTTAACTATTCTAGTAGTCAATGTCCGACTGCTGTAATATGAATTGTATTGGCATCCCCTTGAATTTTTAATTTGCAATTCAATAATCAATATAATTGAAAAACTGATATGTGCTTGTTTTCTGTGTATCTTCTGTCCAAATAGTTCATTTTCATTTGGGCAGGTTACCTTCTTAACAACTTCTGAGTTTCTTCTATTACCTAATACTCTATGTTAAACAAAACTATCCAGCTATGATCTTTTCCCACTCTGTAATTTGCCTTTCACTTTCTTAACTTTGTCTTTCAAACAGCAATAACGTCTAATAAGTTTTTATACAGTTCAATGTTGCATGATTTTTTTCTTTAAGGTTTGTGTTTTTCTGTGTGCTACATAAGGAATCTTTGCCCATTCTAGGTCTATAATTTTTTTTCTAGATGTTTTGTAAAGTCCAAGTTATTTTTATGGTCATAAGTAATAATTGATTTTTTTTTAATAATCCATCATGATATCCCATGATTAAGTCATCATTTAAGTTAAAATTATTTCATTTTCATTTTGTTTTTTCCTGGTATTCTTGAAAATTTAGTGTTCCTGTGTTACATATAAGCAGGTCTGTCGTGAGAGTCTGAGTTCTGTGCCACTTAATCACAGGTCAACTGTTACGTCAATAACTCACTGTCCTGACAATGCACCTATCTGATGATTCTTGGAATCAGATGATGTAATGCTCTTAACTTTCATATTTATCCATTAAGAAAGAAGGTTCAAAAATGTTTTCATATAGTAAATGAGAAAATATCATGAATGTTATGTCAATCAGGTTGATAAAAATATCTCAGATTGCATTTGAAGCCCCCACACTGTACCCCATGATTGAACTAATGTACACAGCTATGATTCAATTTAAAAAAATATAGAAAAAAGAATATAGAAAAAAAATAAACTAAAAAAAAAAGAATATGGAAAATACTGTGTTTTTAAGATGAACGAATAAAATGTTTTCAGATATATGATAGACTAAATTTAATTTTTGAATAGAATTATCTTGTAAAAATGTGTATGACATTAAACTGTTCTTATAAGCTAAAAAAAAAATAATTCATTTTTGTCTGCAATAAAAAAATAAAAGTTGATGCTGGAATGAGTTGAGACTTTTGGAATTATTTAAATGGAATGAATGTACTTTGCACGTGAGAAGGACATACATTTGGGGGAAGGCAAGTGTACAATGCTATAGTTTAAATAGATTTTCTCCAGAATTCAAGTGTTGCCAATGTGATAGCATTACATGGAGGGTCCTTTAAAAGACAATTAGCCTATGAGGCCTCTCCCTTTATTAATAGGACTAAGGCTCTTAAAATTAGGCTTCTGGGGAGGCAGGGCATGATGGTGAACGAGACAGACATGTACCCCATCTCTCCCAAGTCATCAGGTGAGAGGGAAGGGGCTCTGAATCTTTCCCCCATGCTGATTATTGGTGTGGATAGACAGCTAGAGACATGCAGCCAATTGGTGGATTGCTGTATTTGAGGTGTAATTCAAAACCACAGACTCTACTATAGAGATTTCTGCTGTCCGGCCCCTCTCTTATGGAGGACAGCAGTTCACAGTTTGTGAAACCTAAATGATGAAAAATTCGGTGAAGTGTGGATTTGTGAGCAGAGTTTGGTGACAAGAAAGGGGTGCCACTCAGAGTCACAGAAGGCTAGGGACCCTGATGGAAAATTGAGGGGAGGGGATCCCACCCGGGAAACAGACATTTTGAATTGTTTGAAATGGCGGACACCTTTTGACAGTACAACAGGAGTGATTAAACAGACCGGATCATTTCTGGTGGGGAATATAGGTGTGGTCTGGCAGTTCAGCCTGTGCTGTGAACTGGTGGGTTGCTGGACTCAAAAGTGAGACTCTGAGCCACAGAAAAGTTCTCTGTGACCCACAAGGGCGGGAGCTCGTGGCAGCCAGCCCCTCCCCCACAGCTGCTTGCAGTTGCCAGTTTGCAGAAAAACAGGGGAGCAGAATGGAAAGATTTGTGAAGCATGGACTCCTGCACCAAGGTTGGAGGTCAGATAGGAGTGCCGTCTGGAACAGAGCAGCAGCGATTGGGCAACAATTAGGAAACAAACTTTTATAGAAACTCCAAAAATGGCAACTGGCCAGGTAGGGTGATTGCCGTGGTAACAATGTAAACTGTGATTCAGCTATATCCTGGGAACCAAACACAGTGCCACCTGGTGTCCAGAAAACATATTGCATTATAAATATATTCCTACTAAAGTTGACATCTACCTCATAGGTATACATGTGCATTTCTATATATATACAAGAATAATATTTTTGTGGTTAGTGCCTTTTTTCTCTTTTTTTATCCTTTTCTCAGAGGAGCTAGTGTTAAATTTTTATTTCTTTTTCTTTTTTCTACTTTTAACTTTTTTTATTTTTTCTTTCTTCTTTTTTAACTCATTTATGAACATTACTTTTTTTTTCTTTCTTTCTTCCTCTTACTCTCTTCTTATGGTTTCTGAGAGTGCTTACATCAGATTTTTAGAGGCTTTTTTTTCACTTATTTTATGATTACCATTATTTTTATTGTGGATTTTTCTTTTTTTTTTGTTCTCTCTGTATGTCTATGTGTTTCTGAGTGTGCATCTGTGGGCTCATGTGTCTGGTAGCATTTTTATGTTTATTTGCTCAATTGTTCTCAGTGTTTTTAGTGTTTTGCTAAATCCTCAGGTTGGCTATTTTCCCTAACTCCAATTTTCACATTCAACAAGACAAAGGGGGAATGGGGTATAACGGATAATTGGAGCCAGCTCTCAACAGAAAGCTCCTCTCTGGAGGGAGAGATAACAGCCAGAAAGAACCCAACCAAGCCAAAAGAACGGAGCTGAGCTGAGAGATGAGATAGATAATTGTTCATTTTCCCTGCTGAGGCAAGCTTTGACTCCAAAGAAATTATTTTCAGGTTTGGACTGAGCTCAGGTGGAAATTTCTTCAGCTGCCATAGAGCACCTGAAGCAGGCAGACCTCAGCTTCCCCTGCTGGATGGTGGCAGACTGTGGTAACCATGAGGAGGAGGCAACAAGCTCACTTTGACTCTGGCAGGTACATAGCCCTGGCACATTTTCTTATTGGACAGAACAGGGCCAGAGAGACTGGATTAACAGAGACTGCTGGAAAGAATACCAGAGACTGGGGTGACCATAGTTCATTGGTGAAGGACAACCATGCAGGATAAGAGGCATCAACCCCCTGGCTCTAAACCTACTACTGGATGAACATTTCTGACTCCTCAGAGCACCAGAGGTGCTCAAATCACACATGAGCTGCCAATAGACCTCTAACATCTAATTGCTGGAGTCCTCTTGAAATCTCCAGCTAGAGATTGGGGGCTGTCTGGGACAATTGGTGTGGAACTCTTGAACTGGACAAATTATCCGAGGACCCTCCAACGTGGGACCCAGGTTTTTCTGTAGTGGGAAGGTTTGATTGTCCTCTGCCAGATAGTACCAGTGGGGAAAGGGATGTCCTAGTTGCTTGTATTTCACTGAAGCTGAGACTGCAACCCAGAGTTACTGATTCACTAGGATTGGACAGAGAGCAACTGAATAAAAGACAGAACCACTTACCCCCACTACACAAAGCAGGCCTCTACAGTCACAGACTGTAGTACTGTGTAGGTCTTTTTCAAAATTGTAGAGGAAAAGCTGCAGTCACCAGTCCCAGTTCCTAGGTGAAGGGCTGGTCAACGACAGCCGTAGAAGTTTCCAGTGCAATTTCACCTTACCTGCTCATCTAACTCAAAGCTGAAAAACAATCATGGGGAGGAATCAACAGAAAAAATCTGGCAACATGAATAAACAGAACAGTTCTCCTCCCCCAAGGAATGACAAACCAGCCAATCCAGAGGATCCCATCCACAAACAGATAGTTGAGATGTCTGAAATCAAATTTAGAATTTGGATTGCAAACAAGTTCAACAGAATGGAAGTAAAGATGGAGGTAGAAATTGTAGGATTAATTCACAAGATGTCTCAAGAAATCAATGAATTCAAAGAGAAAATCACCAAAGATTTAGACATATTGAGAAAAGAAGTTGCAGCCCTACATGATATGAGAAATACAGTAGAATCCCTCAGTAACAGAATGGAACAGGCAGAAAAAAGGATTTCTGACATTGAAGACAAAGCTTTTTAACCTTCCCAAACAATCAAAGAGGAAGAGCAATGGAAAGGAAAAACATATCATTCTCTCAGAGAGCTCTGGGATAATTCAAAGAAAATCAATTTTCACTTTATAGGGATCCTTAAAGGTGATGAAGTAGCTTCACAAGGCACAGAGGCCCTTCTTCATGAGAGTATGAAAGATAGCTTTCAAGACATGCCAAGTGATCCTGAAATCTAGATAGCAGATAGTTTCAGAACCCCAACATGACTCAACCTGAATAAGACATCCCCAAGGCACACCATAAAAAACTTTATTAAAGTGAATATGAAGGAGAAAATCCTGAAAGGAGTCAGACATAAAAAAAAGAAAAAAACATAGCCTACAAGGGGAAGAATATTAGAATGACTGCAGATCTCGCTGCTGAAACCTTTCCAGCTACAAGAGGGTGGTCATCGACTTTTAATCTCCTAAAACAAAATAACTTTCAACCCAGGATCCTGTATCTAGCTAAACTGAGTTTCATTTATGACAGAGAAATTAAATACTTTAATGACATTCATATGTTGAAGAAAATTGCCATAACTAAACCAGCTCTCCAGGATATCCCCAGACCTATCCTCCATAATGGCCATCACAACGCTCTACCACAAAAGTAAATTCACTCTGAAACTTTTGATCAAATTCCAAATTCTACAGTGGTGAAAAGATTAAAAATGTCTACTGGTTTTTCAAAAAACACGATACCCGAAATTATACCAGGCCTATCAATATTCTCAGTCAATGTGAATGGTTTAAATTGTCTTCTAAAGAGGCACAGGCTTGCTTATTGGATGAAAAACTCAGGCCAGATATCTGTGCTCCATACAAGAATCTCATCTTACATTAAAACATAAAGATAGACTCAGGGTGAAGGGATGGTCATCTATATTCCAGGCAAATGGAAAACAGAAAAAAGCAGGTGTTGCAATCTTATTTGCAGATACAATAGGCTTTATACTAACAAAAGTAAGGAAAGACAAGGAGAGTCACTACACATTTGTTAAGGGCAATACTTAATATGATGAGATTTCAATTATTAGTATTTATGCACCCAACCAAAATGCACCTAAATTTATAAGACAAACTCTAATGGACATGAACAACTTGATTTCCTCCAGCTCCATAGTAGTCAGAGATTTTAACACCCCTTTAATGGTTTTGGATAGATCCTCCATGAAGAAGTTAAGCAAATAAATTTTAGATTTAAACTTAACCATCCAACAATTGGATTTAACAGACATTTACAGAACATTTTATCCTAACAAAGATTAATACACATTCTTCTCATCAGCTCATGGAACATACTCCAAAATCAATCACATCTTAGATCACATATCTAACCTCAGTAAATTTAAAAGCATAGAAATTATTCCTTGCATCTTCTCAGACCATCATGGAATAAAAGAGGAACTCAGGAACAACAAGAACCTGCGTACTCATACAAAAACATGGAAACTGAATAACTTCATGCTGAATGACAGTTGGGTCATACATGCGATTAAGAAAGAAATAAACAAATTTTAGGAACAAAATGACAATGAAGACATGAATTATCAGTACCTCTGGAATACCACGAAGGCAATCCTAAGAAGGAAATTTATAGCACTGCAAGACTTCCTCAAGAGAACAGACAGAGAGGAAGTTAACAATTTAATGGGATCGCTCAACAATTGGAAAAGGAAGAACATTCCAATCCCAAGCAACACACAAGAAAAGAAATAACCAAAATTAGAGCAGAATTAAATGAAATTTAAAACAAAATAATTATACAATATATCAATAAATCAAAAAGTTGATTTTTTGAAGCAAACAATAAACCCTTAGATAAACCCTTAGCTAACCTAACCAGGAAAAAAAAGAGTAAAATCTCTAATCTCATCAATCAGAAATGGTAATGACAAAATAACATGACCCCTCAGAAATTCAAAAAATCCTTAAAGAATACCACAACTAGCTTTATTCTCAGAAATATGAAAATCTGAAGGAAATCGATGAATACTTGGCAGCATGCCACCTCCCAAGACTTAGCCAGAACGTGGTGGAACTGTTGAACTGGCCTATATCAAGTTCTGAAATAGCATCAACTATACAAAATCTCCCTAAAAAGAAGAACCCAGGACCAGATGGCTTCGCATCATAGTTCTACCAAACTTTTAAACAGGAACTAGTACCTATATTACTCAAACTTTCCAAAATATAGAAAAAGAAAGAGTACTACCCAACACATTATATGAAGCAAACATCACCTTGATCCCCAAACCTGGAAACGACCCAACAAGAAAAGAAAATTATAGACCAATGTCACTAATGAACATTGATGCAAAAATATTCAACAAGATCCTAGCAAACAGAATGCAGCAACACATAAAACAAATTATACACCACGACCAAGTGGGTTTTATCCCAGGTTCTCAAGGCTGGTTCAATATACGTAAATCCATATAGATAATTCAGCACATAAATAAATTTAAAAAAGACAAATACTATCTGATTCTGTCAATTGATGCAGAAAAAGCTTTTGATAATATTCAGCATTCCTTCATGATCAGAACAATAAAGAATATGGATATAGAAGAGACATTTCTTAAACTAAAGGAGACCATCTACAACAAACCTACAAGCCAATATTGTATTGAATGGAGTTAAATTGAAACCATTTCCACTCATATCAGGAACCAGGCAAGGTAGTCCATTGTCTTCATTGCTCTTTAACATTGTAATGGAAGTTTTAGCCATCGCAATTAGGAAAGAAAAGGCAATCAAGGGTATCTATATAGGGCCAGAAGAGATCAAACTTCCGCTCTTCACAGATGATATGATTGTATCTCTGGAAAACAACAGGGATTATACTACAAAACTCTTAGAAGTGATCAAGGAATACAGAAATATCTAAGGATACAAAATCAACACCCATAAATTGGTAGCCTTTATATATACCAACAATAGCCAAGCTGAAAAAACAATCAAAGACTATTCCATTTACAGTAGTGCTAAAGAAGATGAAATATTTGGGAGTTTATCTGACAGAGAACGTGAAAGATCTCTATAAAGAGAACTATGAAACTCTAAGAAAAGAAATAGCTGAAGATGTTAACAAATGGAAAAACATACCATGCTCATGGCTGGGAAAAATCAACATTGCCAAATTTTCTATACTACCCAAAGCAATATACAATTTTAATGCAATTCCTATTATAGCTCCATTGTCATACTTTAAAAATCTCGAAAAAATAAATAATACATCATTTTATTTGGAGTCAAAAAAACCTTGAATAGCCAAGACATTACTCAGAAATAAAAACAAAGCTGGAGAAATTACGTACCAGACCTCAGACTATATTATAAATCAATAGTGTTCAAAACAGCATAGGACTAGCACAAAAACAGAGAGAAGTATGGAACAGAATAGAGAACCAAGAAATGAACCCAGCTACTTACCATTATTTGATATTTGACAAGCCAATTAAAAATATTCAATGGGAACAAGATTCCCTATTTAACAAATGGTACTGGGTGAACTGGCTGGCAATCTGTAGAAGACTGAAACTATATCCACAACTTTTGCCCTCAACTAAGATAGACTCTCACTGGATTAAAGATCTAAACTTAAGAAATGAAACTATAAAAATGCTAGAAGAAAGCGTAGGGAAAACTCTTGAAGGAATTGGCCTGGGCAAATATTTTATGAGGAGGACCCCCCGGGCAATGGAAGCTGTATCAAAAATACACTATTGGGACCTGATCAAACTAAAAACCTTCTGCACAGCCAAGAACACAGTAAGTAGAGCAAGAAGACAGCCCTTACAATGGGAGAAAATATTTGCAGGATATATCTCCGACAAAGGTTTATTAAGCAGAATCCACAATGAACTGAAATGTATTAGCAAGAAAAGAACAAGTGATACCATCCCGGGCTGGGCAAGGGACATGAAGAGAAACTTCTCTGAAGAAGACAGGCACATGGCCTATAGACACATGAAAAAATGCTCATCTTCCTTAACTATCAGAGAAATGCAAATCAAAACTACTTTGAGATATCATCTAACTCCAGTAAGACTAGCCTATGTCAGAAAATCCCAAAATCAGAGATATTGGCATAGATGTGGAGAAAAGGGAACCCTTCTACCCTGCTGGTGGGAATGCAAACTAATACAGTCCTTTTGGAATGATGTTTGGAGAATACTTAGTGATCTAAAAATAGATCTGCCATTTGATCCTATAATTCCTCTACTAGGTATATATCTAGAAGACCAAAAATCACATTATAATAAAAATATTTGTATCAGAATGTTTATTGCAGCCCAATTCATAATTGCTAAGTCATGGAAAAAACCCAAGTGCCCATCGATTCATGAATGGATTAATAAATTGTGGTATTTGTACAACATGGAATGTTATGCAGTCATAAAGAAAGATGGAGACTATAATTCTTTCATGTTTACATGGATGGAGCTGAAAAATATTCTTCTTAGCAAGGTATCCCAAGAATGGAAGAAAAAGTACCCAATGTACTCATCCCTAATATGAAACTAATTTGTAGCTTTCACACGAAGGCTATAACCCAATCTCAGTACAGGAATATGGGTAAGGGGGCAAAGGAGGGGAAGGGAGGGGGGAAGGGAGGGGGAGGAAGGGTGGAGGGAGGGTAATTGGTGGGTCCACAACTAGGGTGTATCTTAGAAGGGTGCAGGTGAAGTTTACCAAGTGTAGAGTGTAAGAATTTGAACACAATAACTAAGAAAATACCATGAAGGCTATGTTAACAAGTTTGGTGATAATATTTCAGACTGTATATGGAACCAGCTCCTTGTACCCTATGATTGCATTATTGTACACAGCTATGATTTAATTGAAAAAAAACCCCAAAACCAAAAAGATGCTTCTTACAGTGTTTGATCCTTTGTCTTTCCACCTTCTGCCATGTGAGAATATAATTTTCCTCTGATCTGAAGGATTCAGCCCTCATTTAACAAATGAACTTTTAGGGACTTTGATCTTGGACTTCCCAGATTCCAGAACTATGAGAAATAACTTTTCATTCCTTGTACTTTACTCAGTGTTTTTTGTTTGTTTGTTTCAGACAGAGTCTCATTATGTCACCCTTGGTAGAGTGATGGACATCACAGCTCACAGCAACCTCAAACTCTTGGGTTTAAGCAATTCTTTTGCCTTTGCCTCCCAAGTAGCTGGACTACAGGTGCCCACCACAACACCTGACTGTTGTGGTTGTCATTGCTGTTTAGCTGACCCTGTTCAGGTTCAAACCCACCAGCCTCAATGTATGTGGCTGGTGCCATACCACTGTGCAATGGGCACCAAGCCTCAGTGTGTTATTTTGTTATATCAGCATTAACCAACTAAGACAGAAGTATTTGCTCATTTAAATTTTTTGAGAGAGTTTCAGAAAGATTTTGGTTAATCTTCTTTAAATGCTAGTAGAATTCACTGGTGAGGGGTGGGACAAGATGGCCGACTGGAGGCAGCTTCTGACAGAAGCTCCTGTCCAATGGAAAGGATATCATCCAGAAAGTACCCAATTAAGCTGAGGACTGGAAGCCAAGCTGACATAGAAGTGAGAACTGCAGGTCACCTCTGCTGAGGCAAGCTGCAACTCCAAGAAAACAAACTTCAGGTACAAAATTCATTCCAAAGGAAAAGTGTCCATCCCCTCTCCCAAGAGAGCTGTGTTATTATTATTATTATTATTATTATTATTTTGTTTTGTTTTTCCTTTCCTTTTTCTCTTCATTTGCTTCTGTGGGTTTTCTACAGGCAAGTGATGAACTGTGGACTTCTAGTCTCGCCCCACGAGTGACAGCAGTAGTAAGTGTGGACTACTTTCCCAGAGGGACCCTGCTGTGACTCTGAACACTCTCTTGCTAGGCAGAAGAATTGAACTAAAGATTTCGCTGCCATTGGGACCTTTCTGTCCAACATTCCTCCCTCTCCTGATGAACCAGAAGCCTAACCCCTGCAGAGATTGTGGGAGGAGGCTCACGAACAAGGCTCCCCCTCCCAGTCTGCCAGTCAAAAGGTCTTGCCCCCCACCTGGCCAGGGCCTGCTAGAGTTGAGCCTCCTGGTGCCCTCCATGCCTCTGTGCAGGGCGCCCCCTGCCCCTCACCTAGAGAACTGCTGGAGCCATGTCCTGTGGGCACTGCTCCTGATACCTGCCCCACCTCCATGCAGGACACCCCTGCTAGGACTGAGAACCACTGGAGCCATGTGCCCATGGACCCAGCTCCTAGGGTGCATGCAGGGCACCCCGCCTGGCAAGAGAACTGCTGGAGCTGCACGTCGATGCCTGCCTAGCCACCATGCAGGGCTCCCCTGCCCAGACTGAGAACCAATGAAGCCATGCGTCCCATGGGTTCTGCTCCTGACAACAGCCCTGCCACTGTGCAGGGTCCCTCGCCCAGCCAGAGAACTGCTGGAGCTGTGGGTCCTGCGGGCCCTACTCCTGATGTTAGCCCCAAATCTGTGCAGGGAACCCCTGCCTGGACTGAGAACCACTGGAGCCACACGTCCTGAGGACCTTGCTCCCAATGCCAGCCCTTCCTCCTCACAAGCGCCCCCCCCATCCAGCCAGAGAACTTTTGGAGCCATGCACCTGTGGGCCCTGCTCCCTGTCCATGCCTGCCTTGCTTCTGTGCTGCACCCCCACCTGGCCAAAACTATAAAGTGAGCTCTCTCCTTGCTGAAGTCACCAGGCACCAGGCACTGTCAGAACCATGTGCAGCAGCCCCCACCCTATGGCTGTACTATGACTATAAACACCGAACTTAGGCCAATCACCCAAGAACTTGCTTGGGTGGTAACCTGGTTGTGTAGTAATAGGAAGCGTTGATTTTCCTCTGGAAGTTGTTGTCCATGGGGGGTGGGGTTTGTTAGTTGCTTGTATTTTTCCACAGGTAAGATTTCACCAGAGTCACTGATCCACTAGAATTGGACAAGAACCAGCTGAATACAAGAAAGAGACACCCACCACAACAACCAAGTTTCCAGACTGCAATACTGTACAAGAAAGAGACACCCAACCCCACCACACCAACCAAGTTTCCAGACTGCAATACTGTACAGGTCCTTTGCAAAACTATTGGGGAAGAAGCTGCAGTAATCAATCCCAGATCCTTGACAAAGGACTGGTTAACCACAACTCCAGAAGCTCTCAATCCAATTTCACCTTACCTACCCATCTAGCCAATGGTGAAAAACAATCATGAGGTGGAATCAATGGAAAAACTCTGGAAACATGAATAATCAGAGATCAACTACCCCAAGGAATAAGGCAGACACAGCACAAGAGCCCATTCATGAACAAATGACTGAGATGTCAGAAATCAATTTGAGAATTTAGATAGCAAATAAGATCAACAGAATGGTGGAAAAGATGTAATTAGAATTTCAAACAGTAATTCAAAAGATGTCTCAAGAATTCAACAAATTCAAAGAAAAAATGACCAATGATTTTTGACACATTGAGGCAAGAATTTGCAGCCCTCAAAGATCTGAAAAATACAGTAGAATCCCTCAATGGCAGAGTGGAGTGGGCAGAAGAAAGGATCTCTGACATTTAAGACAAAGCTTTTGAATGCTCCCAAATTCTCAAAGAAGAATAAAAGTGGAGAACAAAAATGGAACATTCTCTCAGAGAGCTCTGGGATAATTCAAAGAGATCTAATATTCCGCCTTGTAGGAATACCTGAAGGTGATGAGGTTGCTGCAAATGGTACAGATGCTGTACTTCATGAAATAATCAAACAGAATTTTCCAGACATGCCAAGTGATCCTGAAATTCAGATACCAGAAACTTTCAGAACCTGACACAACTCAACCCAAATAAAAATTCTCCTAGACACACTATAATTAATTTCACCAAAGTTAATATGGAGGAGAAAATTCTGCAAGATGTAAGACATAAGAAAACCATAACCCACAAGGGGAAGAACATTAGAATGACCGAAGATCTCTCTGCTGAAATATTTCATCTAGAAGAGGGTGTTCATTGACCTTTAATATCGTTAAACAAAATAGCTTTCAATCCAGAATCCTACATCCAACTAAATGGAGTTTCATCTAAGACAGAGAAATTAAATACTTTAATGACATTCACATGTTGAAGAAATTTCCCATAACTAAACCAGCTCTCCATGATATTTTCAGACCTATCCTACATAATGAACAACACAATTCTCCATCACCAAAGTAAACTCACTCAGAAACTTTTGATCAAATTCCAACTTCCATAGTGGCAAAAGGATTGAAAATGTCCAGTGGACTTTCAAAAAAGTCAATACTGAAAACTCTATGTGGCTTATTACTCTCAATTAATGTGAATGGCTTAAATTGCCCTATAATGAGGCACAGGTTGGCTGACTGGATACAAAAACTCAGGTCAGACATTTGCTGCATTTAAGAATCTCACCTTACCTTCAAAGATAAACATAGACTCAGGATGACGGGATGGTTATTTATAATTCAAGCAAATGGAAAGCAGAAAAAAGCAAGAATTGCAATTTTATTCACAGACACAATAGGCTTTAAACCAATGAAAGTAAGGAAAGGTAATGATTGTCACTTCTTATTTGTTAAGGACAATACTCATCATGATGGGATTTCAATTATCAACATTTATGCACACAACTAGAATTGTCCTCAATGTATAAGAAAAACTCTAACTGACATGAGCAACTTGATTTTCTCCAGCACCCTAAGTGTCAGAGACTTTAACACTCCTTTGGCAATGTTGGATAGATCCTCCAAAGAGAAGCTAAGTAAAGAAATTTTAGACTTAAACTTAACCATTCCACATTTGCATCTGACAGACATCTACAGAAAATTTCATCCTAACAAAACTGAGTACACATTTTTCTCACCAGCTCATGTATCATCCTCCAAAATTGATCACATCTTAGTCACAAATCTACCCTCAGCAAATTTAAAAGAACAGAAATCATTCCTTGTATTTTCTCAGACCATCATGGAATAAAAGCTGAACTCAGTTACAGTAGGAATCTGAATATGCATACAAAACATGGAAACTAAACAACCTCATGCTGAATGATAGCTGGGTAATAGATGAGATCAAGAAGGAAATTACCATTGTATTGGAAAATAATAATAATGAAGACATAAACTATCAGAACCTCTGGTATACCGCAAAGACAGTCCTAAGAGGAAAATTTATGGTGTTGCAAGCCTTCCTCGATAGAACAGAAAGAGAGTAAGTCAACAATTCAATGAGGCATCTCAAGCAACTGGAAAAGGAAGAACTTTAAAACTCTAAATCCAGCAGAAGAAAAGAAATAACTAAAATTAGAACAGAACTAAATAAAATCAAAATAAAAAGAATCACACAACAGATCAACCAAAGAGTTGGTTTTTGAAAAGGTCAATAAAATAGATAAACCTTTGGCTAACTTAATCAGAAGTAGAAGAGGAAAATCCATAATTTCATCAATCAGAAATGATAAAGGCCAAATAACAACAGACTCCTCCGAAATTCAACAAATCCTTAATGAATACTAGATAAAACTCTATTCTCAGAAGTATAAAAATCTTAAGGAAATAGATCAATACTTGGAAACATGACACCCTCCTAGAAAAGCCAGTAAAAAAGTGGATATGTTGAACAAACCTATAATAAATTCTTAAGTATCACCAACTATAAGAAATCTCCCCAAAAAGAAAAGCGCGGGACCAGATGGATTCACAACAGAATTCTACTAAACCTTTAAAGTGGAACTAATACCTATATAACTTCACCTTTTCCAAAACGTTGAAACAGATAGAATTCTTCCCAACACATTCTATGAAGGAAATACTACTATGATACCCAAATGAGAAAAAGACTCAACAAGAAAAGAAGATTACAGACAAATATATCTAATGAATATTGATGCAAAAATATTCAATAAGATCCTAGCAAACGGAAGTCAACAACACATCAAACAAATTATACACCATCACCAGCATCCAAAGGATGCTTCAATATATGTAAATCCAAAGATATAATACATCACACAAACAAATCAAAAAACAAAGATCATGTGATTCTCTCAATTGATGCAGAAAAAGATTTTGACAATATCCAGCATCAGTCCTTGATAAGAATGCTTAAGAAAAAAGGCATATAAGGAACATTTCTTTTTTTTCCTATTTTCATTATAATCATTTTTTTATTAAATCATAGCTGCGTACATTAGTGCAATCAAGGGGTAGAATGTGCTGGTTTCATATACAATCTGAAATGTTTTCATCAAACTGTTTAACATACCAATCATGACATTTTCTTAGTTATTGTATGAAGACATCTGTATTCTGCATTTAGTAAGTTTTGCCAGTACCCTTCTAAGATGCACCATAGGTGTGGCCCCACCAATTACCCTCCCCCCACCACAACCTCCCACTTCCTCCCCCTTCCTATATTTTTGTGCTATAGTTGGGTTATAGCCTTTGTATGAAGCCTTTAAATTAGCTTCATAGTGGGGCTGTGTACATTGGATAGTTTTTTTTTCCATTCTTGAGATACTTTGCTAAGAATATGTTCCAGCTCCATCCATGTAAACATGAAAGAGGTAAAGTCTCCATCTTTCTTTAAGGCTGCATAGTATTCCATGGAATACATGTACCACAATTTACTAATCCATTCATGGGTCAATGGGCACTTGGGCTTCTTCCATGACTTTGCAATTATGAATTGGGCTGCAATAAACATTCTGGTACAGACATTTTTGTTGTAATGTGATTTTTGGTCTTCTGGGTGATATACCTAGTAGAGGAATCCTAGGATCGAATGGCAGGTCTATTTTTAGAACTCTAAGTACTCTCCAAACATCCTTCCAAAAGGAAAATATTTAGTTTATATTCCCACCAGCAATGTAGAAGTGATCCCTTTACTCCACATCCATGCCAACATCTCTGGTTTAGGGATTTTTTCATGTGGGCTAATTTCCTGGAGTTAGGTGATATCTCAAAGTAGTTTTGATTTGCATTTCTCTGATGATTAAGGATGGTGAGAATTTTTTCATGTGTCTGTAGGCTATGCACCTGTATTCTTTAGAGAAGCTTCACTTCAAGTCCTTTGCCCACCCTGAGATGGGATCACTTGTTCTTTCCTTGCTAATATGTTAGAGTTCTCTGTGTATTCTGGTTATTAAACCTTTGTCAGTGGAATAACCTGTAAATATTTTCTCCCATTCTGTGGGCTGTCTTCTTGCTATAATTACTATATTCTTGGCCGTATGAAAGATTTTTCGTTTGATCAGGTCCCAGTAGTGTATTTTCCTTCAAGAGTTTCCCCTGCACGTTCTTCTAATATTTTCATAGTTTCATGTCTTAAGTTTAAATCTTTAATCCACTGAGAGTCTACCTTAGTTAATGGTGAGAGATGTGGGTCCAGATTTAGTCTTCTACATGTCGCCAGCCAGTTCACCTGGCTCCATTTGACAAATAGGGAGTATTTTCCCCACTGAATGTTTTTAATTGGCTTGTTGAAGATCAAGAATGGTAAGTAGCTGGATTCATCTCTTGGTTCTCTATTCTATTCCAAACATCTACCTCTCTGTTTTTGTGCCAGTACCATGCTGTTTTGATCACTATTGATTTATAGTAGAGTCTCAGGTCTGGTAGCGTGATTCCTCCTTCTTTGTTTTTATTTCTTAGTAATATCTTGGCTATTCAAGGTTTTTTCTGATTCCATATAAAACAAAGTATTATTTTTTTGAGATCTTTAAAATATGACTATGGAGCTTTGATAGGAATTGCATTAAAATTATATATTGCTTTGGGTAGTATAGACATTGTAACAATGTTGATTATTCCCAGCCAGGAGCATGGCATATTTTTCTATTTGTTAACATTTTCAGTGATTTCTTTTCTTAAAGTTTCATAGTTCTCTTTATAGAGATCTTTCATATCTTTTGTTGGGTAAACTCCCAAGTATTTCATCTTCTTTGGCACTGCTGTGAGAGGAATAGAGTCCTTGACTGTTTTTCAGTTTGGCTATTGTTGGTATATATAAAGGCTACCGATTTATGGGCTTTGATTCTGTAGCCTGAGACATTGCTGTATTCCTTGATCACTTCTAAAAGTTTTGTAGTAGAATCCCTGGTGTTTTCCAGATAGACAATCATATCATCTGTGAAGAGTGAAAGTTTGATCTCTTCTGATCCTATGTGGATACCCTTGATCGCCTTTTCTTCCCTGATTGCAATGGATAAAACTTACATTATGATGTTGAAGAGCAATGGAGACAATGGGCAACATTGCTTGGTTCCTGATCTAAGTGGAAAT
>CAUYON010001942.1:0-18081 GCA_963573935.1 Arctocebus calabarensis
TCCCAGCTACTCGGGAGGCTGAGGCAAGAGAATCGCTTAAGCCCAAGAGCTGGAGGTTGCTGTGAGCAGTGTGACGCCATGGCACTCTACCCAGGGCGATAAAGTGAGACTCTGTCTCTACAAAAAAAAAAAAAAGAAAAGTTAGCTTTCAACCAAAGTCTACTTCCTGGAGTTCAACACTAGCCAGTGAAGCCATCTTTACTTAATGAAGACCTGCCCATCTGCCATCTCTGGGGCTGCCCCACCGAATACTTGTTCCTTTCACTCCCCTACTGGCCTCTTTACGACCTGAACCATGCCCAAGGCTGATGCCTGGCAAATAAATACTCCCAAGTGGACTTAAGAGACCACTGAATGTACAGCTTTAGCTTCTAGAAGGCCACATATGGCTGCAGTCCAGCATCTGCCCCAAACCTATTTTCTGCCTTTTGCAAGTTTCCCAGGTGAGAAGAATGTTAGCTCTGAGTCTTCAACTTGGTGTGACACATGGGAACTCAAAACAGCACTAGCACTAAAGATCTTTCTGACCTTCCCTCAAGATAAAATGTCCTGTGGTCATGTCCTTGGAGGCCTCAGTAGCTAGCAATCAGCTGGAGGGTGAGAGAACAAAGCGGCCCCAAGAATATGGGGGTGGGGGACAGACAAGAGAGCCATGAGGAGGAGCCGGCTTCCTGGCAACTCCCATCTGGTAACCTGCGCCACAGGAACACACACAGAGAGAACCCATGGGATGTAGACAGGGCATGTGCCACATAGCTTGTGAGTCACAGCCTCAGGAGCAAAACCACACACCCTCTAACAGGAGCTGATGGCCACAGACAATAGACTGTGTCCTTGTGCCAAGACCGGGCAAGGAAGGGACCTGTAACAGGAGTGATGTGACACAAGGCCCTCTTCCGTCGCTCTTGCCTTCCACCTGGGGTTCCTGCCTCCCTGACAAGAAGAAAATCTGGCTGTTCTTTCCAGCCATGTGGGCACTAGCCCCAGCAGGTGCATATGTGGCTGATTCAGGTCCATTTCAGCACAATTTTTGTGAAATAAATTAAAAAGCAGCAGTAATACCCAGAGTTGTCCCCACCTGGGGGAGAAACAGCTTTAAAAATAAAGGAATAAAATTAAGACTGCAGGAAACCCTCCA
Organism: Arctocebus calabarensis; assembly: GCA_963573935.1. Taxonomy (NCBI): domain Eukaryota; kingdom Metazoa; phylum Chordata; class Mammalia; order Primates; family Lorisidae; genus Arctocebus; species Arctocebus calabarensis. Next base: position 1,139 of record CAUYON010001942.1, read on the forward strand.
TCTACATACCAGTGGCAAATGAATAAGGAGCCTGAGAGGGGCTGGTGGTCACCGTCAGTGAGACAGGTGCTGGGGAAACCAGAGGGTGTCTCTTTTCATCTCAAATTTCTTCCTCAAAGGAGGGCCTCCCCTGGGGACTGAGATGCACACATCCTCCCAAAGGCATACCCCAGAGAGTGCCAAGTGGGAGCCTGTCCAGAAAGTCCCTGTCATTTGAGGTCTCACCCAGTCGCCTGCCCACCCCGCCCTACTGGTTAAACAGATTGAGCTGTTGCTGTGCTCAAGAGACCTGTGAGAGGTAGTGAAGTGGCTGCAGAGGGTGAGGGCTGGAAGGCAGCCTCTGCCATGTTCTAGAGGGTCTGAAGACCTTCCCCATGAGGACAGTCAGTGCTCATGAATTCTGGCAGGCAGAAGCCAGTGGGTGGCCCAGGAGAGCTGCTTATTCCTCCTCTCTTACGCAGCAAGTGATGGCCTCATAGCATAGGGGCCCTGCCCTGTCTGCTGTGCTCTCCAGTTCCTAGGGCCCTGGTCCTCACCACTGGCTTTGGTCATCTGTACCTGCTTCACATAGCAACTAGTGACCAATTATTCTCGCTGACCATGGGGAATGAGTCCTCATGCCCACTCACAGGCTCTCTCCTGGGTGAGGACATGACAGGGTGCTGCTCACACTCTTGTACCTAGGGGCCCAGGACAGTATGCATTTCCCACCACCCAGAGGGCACTGGGCTTTCTCCACCTGCATGTTCAGGGGCCTCCCTTGGAGTGATGGGCTCGAGTAGGCACATGCACAGCTGCAGCTGGGGTCTGAATGCAGCGATGGACATTCTGTCCTCTGTTTTCCACCAAACCATCACAGTTAACCAGCTCTCTCCCATGTGGCCAGGATGCTCCTCCCACGTAGTCTTTGCCGTTCCCACCCTTCACCTCCCCCTCACTGACTAGTGGCTTTTCTGCCCTGGCTGCCAGTCGCAAGAAAGCCAAGACAACCCCTCCTCCCCACATACAGGGCCAACCTTCACCAGGGAGCCAAGAACAACTGTCACTGTCTTTCCAGATACCTTCACAGAAAGCCAGGCTGTTGCCTTTGCTGGGAGCCACTTTGGAACCACAGCTGCCAGATACCAGAAGCCTGAACAGCCCAGTTCAAGCCAGCAGTTTGGTCATGCCAAGCCCTCCTTTCCCTGTACCCTGAGTCACAGGCCTTGGTCACAGTGGCTGGGACCAACTTCAGATTTTGTACAAAAAGCTGGGAACATAGTCACACCTGAGCACAGGGTGGCTGGTCCCAGGAGCCTCCTGCATGTAGTGCAGCTTCAGCAGCTCAGCCAGGTATTGCACCACCCTGACATCCTCATTCACAAGACCCAGGGTCAACCTCAGGAAGCTGGCCTGGCGGCTGGCCAGCAGCTGCGCAGCCTCCTTGTCATGGGAGGGCAGGTGCAGGTGGTGGCAGAAGGTATACAGGAAGGCCTTGGAGCAGAGCTGGGCGAGCACACTCTGCACATGCAGGTAGTAGGTGCTGCCTCGCTTGATCTGGGTGCGGTGGTCCGCCAGGCGGGGCACCAGGGCGCCTCTATAGAGGGGGCAGCGCAGGGTTTTGTTGTCCAGGTCCAAGATGCTCGTGTAGCGGCTGTAGCGGCTCAGGGTGTGGAGGGTGCTGGCACCAGCAGGGGAGGCCACTCTGAAACAGATAGACCAAGGTCAGGAGGAAGGGCAAGTGCTAGGAAAGCAGAGATTTGGGAGGTACAGCCTCCAGTTCCCAGCCAACTCCCACCCAGGCAGCATACACTGACTCCTCCCAGAAGCCAGACCCAGTCACCACGATCTTCAAAGGCTTCCTCGCAGCACTCATGACCAAAGTCAAACAACATAGCCCGGCCCACAGGGCCCTTCTGTTCTGACTCCTGCTGGCCTCTGAAGCCTTAGCTATTACTTCCCGTGTGCACTCTCCTTTGGAGCCATGTCAAGCTTTCAGCAGCATCTGAAAATCACCAACCCCTCTGCTCTGCCTAGAGTGCCCTCTCCCTCCTGTGCTTGGCTCGTGCCAATTTAAACCCTGTTCAGCCCTCCCTGATCCTTCCTCTGTGCCTCTCTGCTTTCATGATGTGAACTTGGCCAAGTCCCCCAAGTCCCCCAAACTCTCTGAGCCTTACCTGTGTTGGAGATAACAATTCCTACTATGTCATTCCTCATTTGGCTGCTAAATAGACACATGAGTGGAGCCCGAGCCAGGGTCAGCCCTCATAGGAGCTGTCATCATCATCATGACTTTTAGCCTAGCACTGACCAGTGTGGTGACTGCTGTTTATAACCCCCACGACCACCACCACAGAAGGACCTTCTAGATTCTAGGGATCCAGGACGCCATCTAATTTGGTCTCATGCCCCACATGCCTGGCACATTAGCAGCAGGAAGGCAGTGTTGGCTCAGTAAGGGAAGCTGTACCTCAAACATTTCCTTTTAGAGCAGTTTACCTCAAGGAGCAGGGATTGCTGAGCAGTCTGGCAGCTGGCTTGCTGAGATTTTATAGATAACATGTCTTGGCCCCTTATAGCTTGTGTCAGAAATGGGTATCATATAAGAGGGTCTGCCAGACACAGGCCCTTGGGACAAAGGGAATATCAATTATTTTTTATCTTAGGTTTTACCTTCTTATATATTTAACCATCATGTATTGAGCATCTACTATATGCCAAGTATTGCCCTGGGAGTTGAGACTAGAGAAGAATGAGGACTTTTGTCCTGTATGAGCTCTATTTGACCAGGAAGATAAGAGACACGAATGTGCATGAGCACCGTGACTTGAGGGCAGATGTGCACAGGAAAACCGAGAGTTCAGGGAGGAGTGAACTCAGAGCTGGGCCTTGGAAAAAGGGTGGGCTCTGGGGACTGCACAAGGTGTGGCAGACCATAACAAGAACAAGGAGATATGATGGCCGAGACCTACCCAGGCCTTTCATCCTGTCTGTTAGGAGAGCAAAGGGCTGTAGACCACCAGGAGAGATCAGGGCCTGCAGGCTGCTGCTCACAAGGGCAGAGAGCTGTCTGTGAAATAGGCCCTACGCCGTCTCCTGCATGCTCAGTCTGCTCCTCAGGCATCCTCACCTCCCCCAAGGAGGGCCAGCGCTAAGCTTGGCACGGCTATCCCCACCACAGCAGAGCACCCAGCCTCTCTCTATCAAATCCTGTCCCTGTCTCTGTTGGGACACCTACTCTTAGGCCCAGCCCCCCATGACTCAGCTCTGGCACAGCAATGGTGGCTCTACTTCTTTTGGAAGATAGTGACTATTCCTAACTATTACTACACCTGTTTTCCATAAAACTCCTCCAAAGGCCAGATGACAGGGGGAAAAGGAAGCCTCGGTCCCTCAGCTACCCAGTACCCCAAATGAGTGACTCACCCTCTGCCTCAAATACATGCCCTAGATTGCTATGGCCCACCCCAAAGTAGGGAGGACACCTCTTCACCAATGAGGACACTGAGACCCAGAAGGGGCTGTGGCTTGTCTAAGGTCACTCAGCTAGCAAGTGGCCAAGCCAGGATTCAACCCAGGGGCTCTGGCCCATGCTGGGCTTGCACTTTCTCCAGCCAGAAGTGTTTCAGAGTCTCCAGCTCTGTTTTTCAGTCTAGGGTTTGTTATTGCTGCTTAGTAAGCAATACACTTATCCCTGGTGTTAATTTAAAATGACAGGAGAGTCGTGCCTCCTAGCACTCCAGGAGGCTGAGGCGGATGGATTGCCTGAGCTCACAGGTTTGAGACCAGCCAGAGCAAGTGCAAGATCCTGTCTCTAAAAAATAGCCAGGTGTGGCTAGGTGGCTAGCGTCTATAGTCCCAGGTACTCGGGAGGCCACGACAAGAGAATCACTTGAGCCCAAGAGTTTGAGGTTGCTGAGCTATGATGCCACTGTACTCTACCGAGGGCAACAAAGTGAGACTCTGTCTCATCATAAATAAATAAATAAATAAATAAATAAATAAATAAAATGTCGGGAGACCCAGCTTGATCGTTTAGCCACCTCTTATTCCATCAAATGGCTGATCCAACTAACAAATACTTACATGCAAAGGGCCTATGTTAGTTTAAAAACAAGCAAACCAACACAAAAAACATAATCAAGGGTCAGTGAGATGATAGTCCTTAGAGATAGTTCATCATCTCAGCTGGTTTTTTTTTTTTTTTTGAGACAGAGCCTCAAGCTGTCACCCTGGGTAGAGTGCCGTGGCATCATAGCTCACAGCAACCTCCAATTCCTGGGCTCAAGCGAGTCTCTTTGCCTCCGCCTCCCAAGTAGCTGGGACTACAGGCGCTCGCCACAACACCCAGCCATTTTTTGGTTACAGCCATCATTGTTGTTTGGTGGGCCAGGCTGGATTCGAACCCGCCAGCTCAGGTGTACGTGGCTGATGCCTTAGCCTGTTGAGCCACAGGCGCCAAGCCATCTCAGCTGGTTTTAGGTGGAGTCAGAGGACCTGAGGAGGGAGAGATGCTCCTGGCTCACAGTTCTTATATTAACCCAGCACAAAGGACCAGTCCTCTACGGCTCAGCACCTCAAAGGACAGAAAGATCACACCCACAAAGGTACCCCTCCTACTCATTGTGATTTTTAAAGGAGGCTCAGCTAGGCCTCAGGCCACCTGTTCTGAGACCTCTCCTCCAGCACTGTGCCAGAGCTTCAAACAGTGTAGAGGGTGGGCACCAGGAGCCCCTACAGGAATTCACCACATCTGGTGACAGCATGAATGTGGGAGATGGTTGGTCTGAACTCACTAGTAATGGCAGCACTAGGACCTGACCCAGACTAGCTGTTGCTCCCTGTGACTACCATGGCTCCTGCCACAGCTATGGTTCCATCTCCCAATAGTAACATAGTGCCCATTGATCCCCTCCCTCAGGGCCACTCTGGCTGAGCTGTCATCATTCCATTGCCAATCCAATTCTGGCCCCTCAGAGGACACTCCAAGGAATTGTCCCCAATGGCACAGGCTTCCCACCCCCACCCTGCCTCAGGCCTGTGCAGGCCACCAGAAGTACATGCTCCCAAAGCCCAACATCTGCATGTGCTCAGAAGGTGCAGGGAGGTGAGTTTAATGGGCACAGTCGGACATGGCCCTCCTTAGGAGTCTGTGCACAGATCTCAACTGTCACTTCACAGAAGTATGCTTCCTGGTCTGAGCCCCAGCTGTCCCGGCCTGCCTGCCTCACACAGTCTGCTAGACTTGTCAGAAGTGCTCATGCCCATCAGTCCCTGTGTCATCTACTGTCCCAAGGTAGGTCCTGTTAGCTCCTTCTGCAGAAGAAACAAGTGTCAGAGAGGTGAAGCCCACGTTGTGACAGTGGAGATGGGAGACAGCACACACCTGTCGCAAGACACCCCACAGCTGGCTCACTTTGTGATTTTTGCACTCAGCAGTACCAGGCACTTATCAACTCTCAATATCTGGTAAATGGTCAGTGATCCAACCCTCTTTTTTTTTTTTTTTTTTTTTGAGGCAAGAGTCTCACATGTCACCCTTGAGAATGCCATGGCGTCATAGCTCATAGCAACCTCAAACTCTTAGGCTTAAGTAATTCTCTGGCCTTAGCCTCCCAGTAGCTGGGACTATAGGCGCCCGCCACAACGCCTGGCTATTTTTTTGTTGTAGTTGTCATTGCTGTTTAGCAGACCCAGGCCAGGTTCCAACCAGCCAGCCCCAGTGTATGTGGCTGGTGCCAGAGCTACTGAGCTACAGGTGTTTCTTACAGTGGAGGAGTGACTTGTCCAAGTTGAGAATGAGCCAATTTGTGGGGCAGGCCCCAGAACTCAGACCTCTTCAACTCCTCGGGGCCATCACTGCTTTCCTACCAGCTGCTTTCCCTACATCCTCCTCAACATCATTAGCTGATCACAGCCAATCCCTGCACCTTAGCCCCGTGAAGCCCTCATAACCCTTCTCAGCAAAGCACTCCAGCCAGCTGCCCATTCTAGAGAGGGAAATTCAGGAAAAGCCCCTGGAAGGGGCAAGCCCCTCCTGAGCTTTGTCTGGGATCAGCCATCTCATGATGACATGATGATGAGCTATCCCTACTTGTGTCAGTTAGATGTGCCGCCTTTTAGGAGAAAAAAACAAAGTCAAGGCTTTTACACTATTGGTGGGACTGCAAACTTATATAGCCTCTCCTCTCCTCTATGGAGAATCCTCAAAAAACTCAAATTAGACGTCCCATTTCACCTCAAAAATCCTACACCTAGGCATTTACCCAGAAAACGGAAATCATTTTATCATAACGACATTTGCACTAAATTGTTCATCTCAGCTCAATTTACAATCACCAAGATGTGGAAACAACCTAAATGCCCATGGATTCACAAGCTGTGGTACATATATACCCTGGAGTACTATTCAGCCATAAAAAAAGAATACATCTTTTGTATTAATCTGGATGGAGTTGAAACACATTCTTCTAAGTCTCACAGGAACGGAAAAGCAAGTATCTAATGCACTCAATACTAATATGAAGCCAGTAGACAATCTAATACACACTCACACAAGAGCAAAAAATCAATTCAAGTTGGGGGAGGGAGAACAAAGGAAAAAGGAAGGAGGGTATTGGTGCGCTTCCACTTAATGAGCACAATGTATGGGTGGATGGTATACCTTCTGGGTGTGGGACACAACCACAAGAGGGTCACAATTCTAATATTGTGACCTGGTTGTTTGTAACTTCATAATTAAACTGAAATTAAAAAAAAAAAAAAAAAACTGGCTCAGCGCCTATGGCTCAACGGGCTAAGGCGCCAGCCACATACACCTGAGCTGGCGGGTTCAAATCCAGCCCGGGCTGCCAAACAACAATGATGGCTGCAACCAAAAAAAAAAATGGCCAGGTGTTGTGGCAGGCACCTGTAGTCCCAGCTACTTGGGAGGCGGAGGCAGGAGACTCGCTTGAGCCCAGGAATTGGAGGTTGCTGTGAGCTGTGATGCCACCGCACTCTATCCAGGGTGATAGCTTGAGGCTCTGTCTCAAAAAAAAAAAAAAAAAAGTCAAAGGTCAAGGGTTGGGGTGAGGGGAGTTGGAAAACAGAGATACTGAGCCATTTTTCCAGAACAGTAGGAAAAAAGAATGCAGAAAAACCTTCCCTGTGGGGGACAGACTGGTTAAACCTCAGAGTCCAGAGATGGATGGCCCTGGTGCAGAGGGACAGGGAATGAAGTGAACACACTGAACCCTCCAATCCTTATATACACATCCAGAGGCAGAACAGGATGGTGTCCCTGTGGTGCCAGGGCTCTCCAAGTGTATCCCAGGCGCTCCATCCCAAGTCCCCACCTTAGTATGTCCTCACACCTGGCCCTCACTGCTTTCTGGCTGATTCAGTGCCTGGCAAACCCACCCTCATGCTCACTCAAGCAAAAAGCCCAACACCACCACCAAAAGTCTCCTCCCTTCCTGTGTGTCACTGAATTGCTCCCACCACCCAATTTGCATCATCCCTTATGGGCAAGGCTCTGGTCACTCGTGTCTCCTCTCCTTGGCTGCAAACTCCTCCAGAACAGTGGCCTTGCTCAGGGACCTCCGGCTGGCACCCAGCTCCTGCCAGCACAGCCTGGAGTGGATTTTCAACAAGCGAGTCAAGTCAGGATGTGAAAGCTGCACTTGTCAATTGCCCCACAACCACAGGTAAAGCCTAATGCAGCAAGGGCTACAAGGCACAAGAGGGGCAGACACGGGGGACTAGGGAGACGGTAACCTTACTGCTATTAGGGACCTATGTAAGATTAACCCAGGAAAGTATAAACACACAGTTGCTGGTTGCAAGGTGTTAAAAAACTCCTTTGCCCTTTCTGTGTGGTCTCTGTTGGGAGGGACTGTGGATGATCACCTAGTTTGGCACCTTTATTTTGCAGAGAATGAAAGTGACTTGCCTACAGTCACAAAATGAGGAAACCAAACATAAGGCATGCACTGAGGGAGTCCCTCAAGCCAAATTTGTCAAATAGTACTCCAAACACAGAAGGACCTACTAAAGCACAAGCAACCCAGGGAAACAGAGAAAGCATACAAGGGAGGAAGCAAAGACTGCGCTTGCCTTTTCTCAATAAAACAGACTTTGGCTAGCTCAGCGCCTGTGGCTCAAGAGGCGAAGGTGCCAGCCACATACACCTGAGCTGGCGGGTTCGAATCCAGCCTGGGCCCGCCAAACAACAATAATGGCTGCAACAAAAAACAGCCGGGCATTGTGGCAGGCGCCTGTAGTCCCAGCTACTTGGGAGGCAGAGGCAGGAGAATCACTTGAGCCCAGAAGCTGAAGGTTGCTATGAGCTGTGATGCCACAGCAACTCTACTCAGGGTGACAGCTTGAGGCTCTGTTTCAAAAAAAAAAAAAAAGATAGGCTTTGGCCAGACTCACACCACACCCATAATCCCAACACTCTGGGAGCCTGAGGCGGGTGGACAGCCTAAGCAAGAGGGAGACCTCATCTTTACTTAACATAGAAAAATGAGCCAGGTGTGCTGGTGGGTGCCTGTAGTCCTAGCTACTAGGGAGGCTGAGGCAAGAGTCGCTTGAGCCCCTGAACTTGAGGTTGCTATGAGCTATGACACCACAGCACTCTAGCCACGGTGACAAACAGGACAGGACAGGTGCTGTGGGCTCATGCCTATAATCCTAGCACTCTGGGAGGCCGAGATAGGTGGATTGCTTGAGCTCATGGATTCAAAACCAGCCTGACCAAAAAGCAAGACCCCTGTTATCTACTAAAAATTAAAAAAAGAAAAAGAGGCAAGAGGATTGCTTAAGCCCAAGAGTTGGAGGTTGTTGTGAGCTACGGTGCCACGGCACCCTACCCAGGGCAACAGCTCGCGACTATTTATAAAAAAATAAAACAAGGGCGGTACCTGAGGCTCAGTGAGTAGGGCGGGGCTCCATATACAGAGGGGTGGCAGGTTCAAACCTGGCCCAGGCCAAACTGCAACAAAAAAATTGCCAGATGTTATGGCGGTTACCTGTACTCCCAGTTACTGGCGACAAGAGAATCGCCTAAGCCCAGGAGCTAAAATAAATAAAAAATAAAACAAAACAGCGCTTGCTTTGGCAGCACATATACTAAAATTGGAACAATACAGAGAAGATTAGCCCCTGCATAAGGATGACACACAAATTCGTGAAGTGTTCCATATTTAAAAAAAAAAAAAAAGAACAAAAAGGATAGGGAAGTGAAAGCCACTACTGGAGCCCACAAATGTCCTCACACCAATAATGGCTACCTTCCCTATCATTATCACAGCCTTTTCTCAGAAGCAGGCCTCCTCTTGTCACTTACACCATAGCATGAGTGTGACAGTGAGCAAGGACATGAGATCTTGAGGTCCAGATGTTCTCAAACCTTCCTGTACATCAGATAAATTCCAGGTCTTTATCTCACACCAACTGAATCTGAAGCTCTGAAGGTAAGGCCCAAAATACTTTTTTTTTTTTTTTTTTTTGAGACAGAGTCTCGCTCTGTTGCTCATGCTAGAGTGCAGTGGCAACATCAGTGTCACTGCATAACTCCTGGCCTCAACCAACCATCCTGTCTCAGTCTCCCAAATACTGAGATTACAAGCGGCGCCACCATACCCAGCCAGAATTCACGACTTGAAAAATTCTCGCAAATAATTCTAACACAACAAGGGAACAGACTGCAGTTGGCAATCACTTAGAAAAGTGTAGCCTCCTCACGACAGACAAGGAAGCAGAAAATAAAGGGGAAGGACTTGCAAAGAGTAGCTCAGTGAATTGGGAGTGGGCCCTGTCTAGGAGCCACATCTCCTGATCCTGGCTCCACCACCCCAATCTGCCTCACCTTTAATGGCCAGAGTCCCTCCCCACCACCTGGAACCAGTTACCTCTGTAGGCCAATAAGCTTCCACTTCTGAAAATCCATAATGTGCAAAGGGGAGGAGGCCCAGTGCTTCACAGGCTTGGCGTAGCAGCCATAGTTGGGGACAAAGATGGACAGTGCTGTCACAAGCTTCCTGACTATGGCCTCGTCTTCCCCTAGGACGACAAGTGTCCTCCCACTGAGCAGGGAGTAGATGGCTGGATGTGCAAATGGGTATTGGCGGATGAATTTTAAGGCATTCTGGCCAGCTCTCTTTTTATGCCTTTCAGAAGACAGGCCAGCAGGATGAGTGGAGGAGGGAATCTTGTCTGAGCTGGTGGAGGCTACACTGCTCATGTGGCTGGTGGTGTCTGAGTAGTCATCCAGGCTAGTCTTACTAACATCCCGGTTAGCCAGCATGTGGCTTGGGTCCACTTCATAAGCAGGGAACCCTTCGTAATTGTTGTCTTGGGAAGAAGGGTTTTCCACTGAAAAGTCCACATGGAACCCCTGGTCCTTCTGCCTATGACGCTGTGGGGGGATGTTCACCACTTTGTCCTCATCGGAGAGTGCATGAGCTGGAGCAGAAAGTGACATCAGCTGACCATCACTCTCCTTCCCAATACAGCAGGAGTCGTCTACTTGTGATTGGGTATTTTCTAAGCTGCCTTCCTCTGCCTCACTCAGCTCCAGAGGACTGATGCTTGCCTGGAAGTGGATGGCTTCCTCATTATCATCTACATATGATTCTTCATTAATGGCACTTGGGTAGCTGGCCTTAAAATCATCAGGGATGAGAGCCTCCGAGGGGCAGGTGCTAAGAACTTCAATACTGTCCTCACTGATGGTCCTATGACTAACTGCTTTGCTTCGGACCACCTGGGGACTCAATGGTACTGTGAGGCTGGCCTGACTGTCAGACATAGGCAGCACAAAGGCAGATTTCTCTGTGCCCAGAACCTCGATGCTTTCGCCACTGCTGATACTCCCTTTCATATCCATATCCAGGTAGTCCAAGTTTTCCTGTGGATCAAAACTGCTCAATTCTGTCACCTGCACTTCCTCCTCATCCCCAAGTTCCTGCTCCATCTTGATCAGCACAGATTCCACACTGGACTTGTAAGAACCAACGCTAATTAACACTTTAGGAATGGGACATTCCTCCAGAGACCTGGAAGGTCTGTCTTGACTGGGCTTAGTGGGTATGCTCTCTTGTTTCTCCAACATTCTATCATCAACCTCCACAAAGTCTTCAAAGAGGAAGTTTGTTATGTGCTGTTGTTTTAGAAGTGCTCTGTCAATCTGACTGGTCAGGAGGTAACACAAGTCTCCTCTGAACATGTGCTCAATGTGGCTGAGTTGAGCCAGGGTCTGGGTGAAATATTCAGTATCACAAAGTTCCTCTAGGGTCTTCAACTTCTTGTCAAAACACTTGGTGGACTTTGCTTTGATGAGTTTTGGGGTGTATGCTGGTCTGCAGGTGTAAAGGTCTGTGCTGGCAGACTCATCAGGGTTAGAGGTAGTGGATGCCCGGTCAGCCTGATCTTGGGTATGTCCCTCCCCAGGACATAGATCAGACCCCTTCAACTTCTGGTGAGGGTATGAACGGATCTGCTTCAGCAGGTCTTGATGTTCAATAATGGACTTCTCCACGCTGGCCAGTTCATTGGCTTTCTCAATTGCCTGAGATGAGTAGAACCCTTTGTCATTGGCTTTCTTTTGGATCTCTGTTTCTGTGTGCAGCACCGTTCTGGTGTAATCCAAGTCTTTCAGCTTTTTTTCAAGTTCCCCAGCAAATGCCTTCCTGTTGCCAGTCTTCAAGCATTCAGAAGCTTTGGAAAATTCAGAGGAAAGCTCCTGGAATTGTTGCATGATTTTATGCTGATCTGCTGAAATATATGCCATGCAAAAGGGCCTTACGAAACCACGGGCCTCTAGGTCATACAGAGTAAGGTGGTGCACATAGGCAAAAGCTCCCTCCTTGGAGTCTCCCAGCACCACCTTGGAGTCCTCTACGAAGTTCAGCTTGGGGTATGCAGAACCAGGAGGATGGCCCACGAAGGAAGCCTGGTAATCCACAGACATGATACGTAGAGAGAAGTAATTGAGATCAAAAGTGCCAAAAACTTTGGTGTCATTGGGAATGGTCAGTAAGGGTTGGGGTCCTACCTGCTCAGAGAATTCAGAAATAAGAATGAAGTCCCTGGAAAACTTGGCCCCGGACAATTTGGACCATGGGTTGGCACCCTGGCTGGCGAAGGGAAAGAGGGGCACAGAGTACTCCTCGGGCAGGGCCGGCTCATTATAAGGCTCTTCTTCGTATTCGTCCTCTTTGGTGAAGGCCACTACGTCAGGGGCGCTGATCATATTTCCAGATATATGAAGAAAACATCGAGAAGTGGTGAGAAGGAAAACAGAGTTAACAGACGCGGGGAAGCCAGGCCTCTGGAGAAGGAACGAAGTCCTTGCGGCCCTCTTTGAGCTCCCCCGAGGACACAGGCTGTTTCTCAGACAGCCGAGGACGTGAACTCCCGCGGCCGCCTCAGAGGTGGAGCTCCTCCGAAAGTCTCTTGAACTTCAAGGCCGCAGGCCCAGAAGATCCGAGTCGCTGCCTGCGCTGCTCCTTCCTCCGCTTCCTCCACCCAGCGCGGCCGGCACAAGGAACCTGCAGCGAGTTCACTTGCGCTCCTCCGAACCCACCGCAATAGCAACAGCCTCCGCCCTGAACTGGTGCCTAACTGGAAGCTACGGGCTGCCGCAGGGGTCAGCTAAGCGTTCCGCCCCCACGGCCCCGAGGGCAGAAACTGTCGCGGTTCCTAGGACACCACAACCTGGAACCAGCTACTGCGGCGCCGCCATCTTGACATCACATGACCCCTGGCATCAGCGCCGCGTGACCCGGAAGCACCCGCCCAGACATCCGAGCTGGAGAGGAAAAAGATTATGAGAAACCGAGCACTAAAGACCCGACTCTTTGATGGTCTCGCCCAGGGACTAGTGCGATTAACCAACCAATTTTAGTAGGGAAGAAAAAGTGGGCGAGGGCACAGGGAGAAAAGTAAGACGAGAGTTTCGGAGGCGCGGGTCACTTGGGAGTTGTAGTTTGCGATCTCTGTAGAGCGCGCGCCGGGCGGAAGTGACCTGAGAAGGCGGGCGGAAGCTGGACGCTAAGGTTCGCGTTTGGTGTAGAGACCACGGCAGCGGTTGGGAGAAAGCGTAGTTGTCACGAGGCCGAAACGCAGCGGGCTTGTGTGGAGATAACCCGAGCCCGGCAGCTCCCGGAGGATCTAGCCTCCTTACGGCGGGCGCCGGGCCTCGCTTCTGGTTTCCCCAGCATGCACGGGCACCCTGGGAGCGGCTGAGGGCGCGGGGCCTGGGAATGATCTTCCCTGTTGCCAGCTTCGCGCTCCGGTGGCACCGACGGCCCGGAGGCCGTGCTTTGTCCCGCGCAGCCATGGAGGTGGCTTTCCGGGGGGTGCGGAAAGTTCTCTGTGTGGCCGAGAAAAACGACGCGGCCAAGGGCATTGCCGACCTGCTATCCAGCGGTCGCGTGAGGCGGGTAAGAAAGCGCGTTTCGGATCATCTCAGCTGTCTTCAGGGAGGCCCACCGAACGGGACTCGTGGTGGGCGCCCGGGATCGAAATGAAGGCGATTTCTCCAGTTTCTGAGAACTTGCCGCCTCTCGGCCAGACTATTGCTGTGGCCTCTTGTCTGCCTTCCCAAGCCATAGACTCTCCTCCGACTGATAGGCGTTTTAAAGTGTAATGCAGACGTTTCACTCACTTGTTTGAAGACCTTTTGTTTTCCTTGCCTACAGCAGCTTTTCCTACCTTGTCTGATTCTCGCAACCGCCTCCGGCATTGGCTAAGGCTTTGGGCTAACATTCTTCCCTTGCAGTTCTGAAATTCAATTCAGTTAGAAACCACTGACCACGTTCCCTTAACTTGGCATCCAAGCTCTGCCCGGTTCTTCCCCCACCTAACCCAACCCTCCCCATTCTGGGCCTCAGCCCCTGCATCCTGCAGCCTTTGTGATTTTGCCGTTTACCTCTGTGAACTGAATCCAAGAGACGAAAGTAAGGTATAAGAATGTGTTCTACCGGCTCAGCGCCTGTGGCTCAACGGGCTAAGGCACCATCCACGTACACCTGAGCTGGCGGGTTCGAATCCAGCCCGGGTCCGCCAACCAACAATGACGGCTGCAACCAAAAAATGGCCGGACGTTGTGGCGGGCGCCTGTAGTCCCAGCTACTTGGGAGGCAGAGGCAGGAGAATCGCTTGAGCCCAGGAATTGGAGGTTGCTGTGAGCTGTGATGTCACAGCACTCTACCCAGGGTGACAGCTTTAGTCTCTGTCTCAAAAAAAAAAAAAAAAGAATGTGTTCTACCTACACTGAAGGCACAAATGAAAAAGAAAGTTAAAATGTTTCATAACGAAGGTAACACAGGGGACAGTAAGAGCTATTCAGGAAAATCAAATAACCAAAGTGGATCCTAGAATGGTTTTCCGGAGGACATTGAGCATGGATCCTTAGATCTGTTTCCAGTTCCGGGGCAGTGGGTTGTGTGAATGCTGGCCCAGAGCTTCACCGCTCTCCAGTACAAGAAGTCCTGGTGACCAGCCCCAAGTTTGTGCACTTTTAGGGTCTTGGACCTCTTGATACCTATACCTAACTTTATCCTTCAGGACTCTGCTAAAATCTTGATTTTTCTCTCTCATCCTCCCTCCCTTTCCCCAGTCCAAAAGTCGTTTGTTTGTTTGTTTGTTTTGTACAACCATGAACTCATAGGGAACAGATTTCTATTGTTCCATTGGTTCTACAAAGTGTGCTTCACTGGGTGGAGCAGGCTGATGCTTCAGTTGAACTTGAGCTGGATATCTTGCTCTTTGACTTCCTTCTTTTTTGATCATTTTCCTTCTTGCGTTTCAGGAACTTAATATGCTCAATATGCATATTAATTCTCTGGGTAAGGATCTTGCCTTTAAGTTTTTTTTTTTTGTTGTTTGTTTTTTTTGCTGTTTTTGGCCAGGGTCGGGTTCGAACCTGCTACCTCCAGTGTATGGGGCTGAGGCCCTATATCTTTGAGCCACAGGTGCTGCCCACCTTTAACTTTTTCATTTGCAACAATCTCTTAGCACTCTGGAGAGTTGAGGCTGGCGGATTAGGTGAACTCAGGAGTTTGAGACTAGCCTGAACAAGAGTGAGACCCTGTGTCTAAAACTAGCCAGGCGTTGTGGCAGGCGCCTGTAGTCCCAGCTACTTGGGAGGCTGAGGCAAGAAGATCACTTGAGCCCAGTAGTTTGAGGTTACTGTGAGCTTGATGCCAGGGCACTCTATCAAGGTTGAGACTTTTTAAAAAGTCAATAGGTGTGTAACATTGGTGACATTGTAGACCTTTCAGCATGAGATTATAGCTCACTGCAACCTCTAACTCCTGGGTTCAAGTAATCCTCTGGCCTCAGCCTTTGAAGTAGTTGGGACTGTTGGTACATACCACTAGGGATTCAAAAACAATACTTTTTAAACAACACCCATTGGTGTCTGCAGTATCACATTTCTTGTTGATTCTTGTAAGTGTGGCTCCATGTTTGGTGAATGGCCCGGAGGTGCCTCTCTTAGGCTTTGTGTTTTGTCTTTTTGGTGAATTACTAGAAGATGGCAGTTCTGGTCAAAAAGAAAAGCTTTTGGGGGATGGTTGGAGGAACAAGAATTTCTATTATTTTCACATACAGAAAACTCAACAGTGTACATTTAACTCACTTTAGTGGCAAGTTCTTTAGCCTTTGCTTTTTCCAGCTTGGTAACGTCCAGCTCACAATACCAAACTAGACCCAAGATAGTGCCTCCTCAGTGATGGCAGATCTCACCATGTCTGTCATTGTAATTGGTCCTGATAGCTTGCACCAGCTTACTCAGAGCTCTTTTGTCTTCCATGTTAACTTGTATGAAGGCAGCAGTGGTACAGGTCTTCCTGTGGACTAGAGGTCCCAGTCTTGGCTTCCCCTTAACAATGCAATAGGAAATCTCTATCTTTCAACACTAGGCTTGTGGGAGGACAGCTAACTCAGTGGGATCCATGTGGTCACTACTAGCTGAGTCTCCTCAATCTCTAACAAGGTGGTGACGGTATTAACCCCTGCTTGAAGGACAGGTGGTCTCTTAGTAGGGACAACTTTGCTGGCAACAACTTCTCAGCAGGCCAGTAGTCTTGTTTCTCTTGCTTTCTCTGGTTTGTGCTTGCGGTCCTGCTGAAGCAGTTGAGTACTTTTTGGCAGTCCAAGGCTTGGGTGAACTGGTTAGTCACAGGAGGCACTTTGAGCTACTTATAGGCAATAGCTGTTTTCCACTCCAGCTGGTGGCATTGGGGCCATTTGACAAAGCACATGAGGTTCTCTTTTGGGCCATATGTCCAGTGCCAGAATTCTTGCCCTTCTGAACTTCTAGGCTCAGGCGATCCTCCTACCTCAGCCTCCTGTATAGCTGAAACAATAGGTGGGGGCTACTGCCTGGCTACACACAGAAAAATTGTCTTTTTGAGACTGAGGGAGAAGTCCATTTTCTGACAGTGTCTTTTCTTGGTCCTTCATTGTTTCCCCAGGCCCCATTTGACTTTTCTGTTGTCTTCTGTTCGGTGCTGGTATAAAAACTCACAGGCCAGCTCTGTGCCTGTGGCTCAACGGGATAAGGCGCCAGCCATGTACACCTGAGCTGGTGGGTTCAAATCCAGCCCAGGCCCTCCAAACAACAATGACAGCTGCAACCAAAAAATGGCCAGGCGTTGTGGCCGGCGCCTGTAGTCCCAGCTACTTGGGAGGCGGAGGCAGGAGACTCGCTTGAGCCCAGGAATTGGAGGTTGCTGTGAGCTGTGATGCCACTGCACTCTACCCAGGGTGACAGCTTGAGGCTCTGTCTTAAAACAAAAAAACAAAAAAACAACGCACAGGCCTCACTGCCTTCAGTTCCTTTGTGGAAGAAGGTGGGAGCTACTCAGCTGAAGAAGTGCTTTGTAAATGGGATGTTATCTAATTCTGACTGGTGACATTGAGTTTCAGAGCCAAAATAGACCTCAGAGATAAGGACTTCAGGAATAAGT
>CAUYON010001943.1:0-12075 GCA_963573935.1 Arctocebus calabarensis
ATGTTTTCATATAGTAAACGAGAAAATATCATGAACGGTATGTCAATCAGGTTGATAAAATATCTCAGATTGCATGTGAAGCCCCCACACTGTACTCCATGGTTGAACTAATGTACACAGCTATGATTCAATAAAAAAAAAAAAAATCTGAGTGTTCAGTTTCTCTTGAATGGGGAGGAGACTTGATGCTCCTGGGCCCGTGTTCTCACGTGTTAAGAAATGGCTGGCACCAAGGAATAACATCTGCTGTGAGGCAGGTGAGCCCCGTCCTCACCACTTTCTATGGAGATGTATATACACACACCTGGACATACATACATACATGTACACATATGTGGCTGTCCACTTGTCCACGCATTCATGTTGAGTAGAATGGGGAAGTCATTATGTTAAGTATTAAGGATTATTAAACATTGACACTAGAAAATTAGCCCCAGTCATTTCAGAGAAGGGACAAAATATGAAAAGGTCATGGCTGATAGGAGACCTACACTGGCTGTAAGTTCACCCTTCCTCAGTGCGGTGGTAAGCAGTGCACACCGCAGTACATAGGATCAGCATCTTCCCAGTTCAGCACTGATTTGTAAGGTAACAGTAATACTAAGAGCAGAAAGAGTGTTGTGGTTCCTGTGAAATCCTCGCATTTGGAGTAGGCTTCCCAGATAAGTGGCGATGTAGGTCCAGTTCCCAGACAGGACTAGAGGGAAAAGATCCTAGAGCTCTAAACCAATAGAGTTTTTATAGTTGTTACATTACTGCATTGCTCCCTGGGTCAAGATTAAGCCAAGGAACTGGAGCAGGGCTGATCCTGTGATCTAAAGATCCTCAGTTGTACATCCGAGCGAGGTAAGAGGCTGGTATAACTGATGCAGTCTACTTGTGAATGAACTATTATGTGTCACAGAAGGGAGAGCTCTTCCTGACCTGAGAGGGTCAAGGGGCTTTTCAGAGGTGACATTTTAACTGATCTTCAAAGATAAAGTCTGAGTTTCACGTGTGGAAGGGAAGAGAAATGAAAGTCACCCAACAAACAGAAGCGTGTATGAAGCACTCACGGAGAGCAAGAGGCTGGATCTGTGTGCAAAGGTGAATACATTAGGGACCTCACTTTCAAGTAGCAAGTCTAGTGGGGAGAAAAATATTTCAACTTTATTAGAATAAACAGAAATTAGTAAACTAATGTTCAGTAAGGTAAGTGACATAAAAGCCACAGCAATGAATTCTTCTAGGAGAAGTAAGGGGAGGTTCATAGAGAAGTGGGATTTAAGGTGGGTCTTGATGGATGTGGAGGAGCTCACCACACAGACTCTTGGAGTGCTCCAAGCTGATGATAACATGTGGCAGGGGAGACAGGGGCCTGAGCTTCAAGCAATTCGTCAATGCTGAAACCTAAGGTAAGAAGTAGGAAAGGATGGAGATAAAGCGGCAGAGGGATGGGGCTGAAGAACCTCTGTACACTGAGACAATGCCAGGTCATCCACTGTGGCTGCAACGTGGGGCACATGAGGAAACGGTGTTGCTGAGAAGGTACAGATCTGAAGACAGTATAGAACAGACTAAGGCCAATGTGGGCTGCAGATCTGTGGCCTTGAACTTTGTAATGAGGATAGTCCCTTAACCAGAGATAATTTCTGTGAACCTACTCCCCAAAAACTTATGAAAGGTCTCTAATTGCTCTCCCAGAGCTTCTTGGTCTTAGTTAAGAACTGTGGCTTTCAAACCTGTCAGTAGAGGCCTACATAAGAAATGGTAATATTTGAATAGCATACTGGAGTTACCAGAAAAAGCTGCTTGAGGTTAGAGGCAAGGAACTGGGGTTCTGGTTACTTCCTCCCACAGGTGCCCCAAAGGTTGAAGTGATTCAATATCTTGTCACACCTGTAACTCACTCTGGGGAGCCCTGAACCACTGAGTGTTCCTAAGCAGAAGAGTGAAATTACCAGTGCTGAAATTAAAAGGGTAACTGAGCAGCAATGGAAAGAGGAGGCAAGAGGCGTCAGAGCATTGGAAGTTTTCTTAGAAGAGCACAGGAACGTGGCTGGAAAGGTTTATCATGCTCCATGGCAGTGAGGGTGGAAAAGAGAGGGTCCTACAGATTATTAGAGCGAAAACCAAAACACTTGACTACCTGTGATAGCTTCAGAATTGCCATATAGCAAGAGCTTAAGCGTATCAATTGGGTTAGTACATGGAGTTTGGGGGTTTGGAGGGACCAATGAAGCCTTACTGGTGTATGCAAAAATCTGTCAAAATAACGTACCTGAAGCCCATGGTGTTTTTGAAAACTCAAATGTAAGGCCAGTCAGGGTGGCTCATGCCTGTAATCTTAGCATTCTGGGAGGCCGAGGCAGGTGGATCGCCTGAACTCAGGAGTTCAAGATCAGCCTGAGCAAAAGCAAGACCCTGTCTCTAAAATCTAGCTAGATGTTGTGGCCAGTGCCTGCAGTCCCAGCTACCAGAGAGGCTAAGGCAAGAGAATCTCTTTGAGGCCAAGAGTTTGTGGTTGCTGTGAGCTATTATGTCATTGCACTCTACCAAGGGCAACAAAGTAAGACTGTCTCAAAATAAATAAATAAACTCAAATGTAAGCATGATAATCAGTTAAGTCTTTTTTTTTTTTTGTACAGATAGAGTCAGTAAAGTGTTGAGGCATCACACAGCTCCCAGCAGCAAGCTGCAACTTCTGGACTTTGGAGATTCTTTTCCCTCAGCCTCCTGAGTAGCTGACACTACAGGAGTCCACCACAACACCAAGCTATGTTTTTGTTGCAATTTGGCTGTGGCTGAGTTTGAACCCACCACCCTCGGTATATTGGGCTGGGACCCTACCTACTGAGCAACGGGTGCTGCCCCATCAGGGAAGTCTTTTTTTAACGTAAATGCTGCAGAAAGTTTTAACCAAATGAAAGGTGACTCGATAAGGAACAGTATTGTTTAACATGTTACAAACTTAAAAAAAAAATCCAACAAATAGATTTCCATCTCAGATAGCTAAACTTTGTATATTTTTATAAACAGTGGCTAATGAACATAAAGGCTTTTTTTCCCTCCCTTCATCATCATATTTTAGTTTTATCTGATCAAAAGGGTGTGGTTCATGATTCACAATAACCACTAAGCTGCCTGAGAAGGAGCAGTGTGGTGTGTGAAATTCTTTTAAGTACACAGTGGTGAGTATAATTCAAGTAGATTACGTCCAATGTTCTTGTACTTAATGCGGAGAACATTAATGACCTCATTAAAAATATGTCCACCAAGTTCTTCCTGCATTTTTGTCAACACAGAGGTGGCATAGATACACGTTTTTTTTCTAAGTAAAACTGTTGAGGGGATTTCCTTTTTACCTCTTTCCTTCTTTATTTTCTAAAACAGAGTTTTAGAGGTTGGGGGGGGTTTCCCCATAAGTGATTACATGGTACTTTGAATTTTAAACTGCTTCCCCTCACCCCTGCCCCACTGGAGTCAGACCATGGTCATTTTCCCTTGAACTCTAGCAGTTGAGAACTCAGGGGACCCTCGAAGAAGCAGACAACGGCTTAGGAAAGAAAGGCTGACCACTGCTCTGTGACCTAGAGCTTTGCTGTTATCTGCTACGGGCAGCTGCTGTACAGCCGTACAGGTTCGCTGGAAGACTGCAAAAAAACAGAGACAGGCCAGGGGCACGAGAAAGCGGCTGAGCATGTCAACAAAGAGAATGAGCTTGATCTACGGCAGAGCTCGCAACAGTGAAAAAAACAAGGCAGGAAACCATGGTTTCAGAGAGATTCCCAGCCCACTTTACAGCAGGAAGGAAGCCCAGCCCTCAGGGACTCGCAGAGGAGCCGCGAAGGCCGGATTCTCCCGCGCAGAGCGCCCCACGCACAGAGCAGGGGGGTCCGCGCAGACAGCGCGTGCTAACAGCTGTCGTGAAGATGCCGGGCTTATTGTGGCTGCTCTTCGTGTGATTCAAGAATCAGAGAAGAGGTGACTCCCCCATGGGGGAGTGTGACATTGTGCTTCCCCAGCTGAGACACACGTACAGCACAATTGCTATCATACTCCACAGAAGCCCAAGTCCGCTGAAAAGGGTTCTGAACAAATCTATTGCCTTGGAAATCTGGTATTGACCTAATTGTTACCCCTACCCCTGGATTTTCCAAATTGCCAACATTATGGTTGAAAACCCATTTTACTAAGTGAATCAAATCTTTCAACACTAAAATAATCTCACCCAGGTCTCAGGATGGGATTGAATTTTTATCAGAAACCCTTGATATTGGTGATACATATAAATTTCCCATACAGATTCCATTAAAAGCAGGGGGATATTAGAACTACATTCATAAATAGGTAACACTTAACTAGCAGAGGTACAAGATGTCAGTGGATCGTAACTAAATAAAAATTTAATTGCATTGAACTCAAGTTCAATGTTTTTCCACCTGTTTTCTGGTCCTGTTTATAGCATGACATAAAAGCAGATCAGACATCATAGCCAGTAACACAAGTAAAGAACTGATTTTTTTTTTAAAGAGAGAAGAAATATGGTATATGCAATTTGAGTGCTGCCTTTTCTCTGATAAATCGAGAGTTAGCCATTGCACCTTTCACCTAGAAAATCAGAATATTTGACTACTGTTTTGATATGACAAATATTATCATAAGTTAATCTCAATTAAAATTATTATTATGTAACCTGACGGTATATAACCGTAAAGAGAGTTAGGGGAAAGATAACCAAGAAGGGATCTAAAATATTAACATAGATTGAGATTTTCTGTTACTTAAAATTTACAAATAAACCCAAAACTTTCATCTCCATCAATTCTGTCAATCTTTTTTCTCAATATGTTTAAATCCATAGTTGAATAATACATACATACATGTTAAACTTCGGCAGAAAATTTAAAAATCAGAATTATATGCATATTTTACCAGTATATTTGGGAAATAAGTGGCTTTGATTAAATGAATTTTCCAGTTTAACAAGGACAGGTAAACTCTTTTTTGTTTTGACCTATGTAGTGAGAAATCCAAATCCATGCAAATGTAGTAGTTCACTGTGTTCTCTATATAAAAAGAATGTCACAATCCTAGGTAATGATTCTGGATCTCCAAATGTGGAGGGTTTTACTTTTCCTGTTTCTTAATTTCTTCATTTGACCCATATTTACTGAGCACCTACTAGATGCCAGGCACTGTTCTGAGTGTGAGCTCTATTTGATGAGTATTGTACATGTCAAAGAAGATAATATACTTAATAGAGCTCAATGTGTACAGATCCCAAGTCATACCTTGGAAACATCTCTTTAAAAATCCTACTATCAGCTTGTTTTTGGTACCATAGCTATTTTGCCTAAAGTTTGTAAGGCCTTTCCTCTGCCTGACCTTAAAACAAACTCTTTTTAATTGAAGACTCTGGTTAATTAGTTTTACTGCAGTGCAAGATAATTCCATAAAGCAATTACTCCCATATTATGGAATCAGAGATTATTTACTTGTGCGTGACTGGCAGGAATCTACTATGTAACCAGCAGTCTTTCTGACTGTCTGCATGAAAAGGCCATCTTTGAATAGAAAGGATAGATAGTGTGAAACACAGAAGGGCACAGCCTCAGAAGTCAAACAAAACCTGGCCATTTGACCGAAGGGTAAGTTCTTCAAGCCCTTCATGCCTTATTGCCCTTTACACCAAAAATGGAGTAACATCCTATCTAAAGTTATTGTAAGGATCTGACAAGATAAAATTTGATCATTAATTCAACAAATAATCACCAAGTACTTCATTCAGAGGGCAATAGAGAATCACTATAGATCTTCCACAGAAGTGGCCACATAACTAAATTCGAACTTTGGGAATATCACTCTGGCTGCAGAATGGGAAATGAATGAGGGTCAGATTTGAGGGAAGAAAGCAAGTTACAGGCTTGTTATTATTCAGGGACAAGTATAGGCTTCAAATAAAAGGGAAGGGAAGATGAAGAGAATAAATGGATTTGAGCATTATTAAGCATTTTAAAAAGTAGTGTTAATAGGAGCAGATAACAGGCTGGATGTGGATGGTAAGAGTGTAAAGAATAAAGAAGAACATCTAGGTCTCTTGTTTGTTTGTCTGAGTGTGGATGATGGTGCCATTAACTAAAAGACCATAGGAAAAGCAGCAGGTCTTGTGGGAAAGATGGCAAATTCTGTTCTAGACATGTCATGTCTCCAGAGCCTGTGAAAACCCCAAGGAGTGCTATCCAGTGTGTGGTTAGCAATACAGGTCTGGGGTAATGTAGGGAAACAGGACACAGAGTAAAAGCTACTAGCCAGTTGAGACTGCCATACAGATGTCCAGGCTGGGTGAATGGATTTCTGCTTCTCCAACCAGTCTGAGAGCAGCCACAGCTCAAAGGCCATGAGCAACTCATTACGGAGTGGCATAAGCAATCCATCATTTGCAGCTGGGTTGCAACTAACTACCTGGAAAACCTGTCTAGATTCTGTCAGCCCTGTAGTTTTCTCAGCACTGCTCAAAAAAATTCTCTCTTGCCTCATTTCTAGTAGTCTCAATACTAGTTTTCCGTGATAGTTTCTTAGAATTGAAGAAACTATTGGACCAAACTATTGGACCTGTAGTTCAAGATGTGCTAAAGAATGTACTGTCCCCTGATTTTGGCTTTTCCATATAGCAGTTCAATGTGACATGTCAGAGTCACACAGGTATGCTTCATTGCTAGAGAAAAGCAATCAAGTCCAAGAAGACACACCAGCCCAGAGACAGACCCTGTTTGAGGCACTCAAGGCCAATGTGGAGTGATGCTCTAGTAGAATGATGCTGGGGAGGCAAGCAGGAGTCATGCAAATAACATGCAAAGATCCAGAGATAGGAATATCACTTATTCAGAAAATTGCCATTTCAGTAATTTAGAAGGTAGAGGGGTGAGGCTGGGGGAGTATTTGTTGAGGGCAGACATGCAGATCATTAAGGGCCTTATAAGCCTTGTAAGAAAATGTGGGCTTCATCCTGGCAGCAGTGACAAATTATGGAAGAGTTTTACATGAGAGATTTGTAGTTTGAAAGGTTTACTTTAGCTTCAGAAGCTGTTACCACATTCCAAGTGAGAGGAAATGGTAGCCTCGTCTGTATGAGAGACACGGAGAAAGAAAAGTAGGTATGTTCCAGAGACACCGTGGGGCCATCATTTGCAGCCTGGAGACTGTCTGCATGTGGGGAGGGAGGAAGAGAAAAGAAATGAAGCATCAGTGTCACCCAGGTTTCTGTTATGAGCAACGGCCGGTGGCATGGTTTCACTATGCCCCTTCCATCACGATGATGGCCCCTGTGTTGTTTCATTTGGAGGCAAATAACACCAAAAAGGAGGAAACCTTGTTCCATTTAAGTCTACTCCTTTGCCAAAGTGTAATATATAGATTCACAATTTCTTTGACATTATTAGGAAGTATATTCTTTTTATCGCACACTATAAAATTCTACAAGTTGAGTTACCTACAGAAATACACCTGTAATCAACAATTCTGAGATTTATTGAAACCCTAACTGTTTCTAATTTCTCATGTATTGACCGCTAGGCTGAACCACACTTTCTGTTGAACAGGTATTTAAAAAAACTACTGTGGCTCACCGCAGCACCTCAAAGGGGCTTTTTCTATTATCATACTAAAGGCTGTCATCTGGTCTGCTCAGAACTACCTTTTTTAATGTAATCTATTTTTTAATTCATTTACCCTGAAGTTCTTCCTTTCAGTTAATTAGTAATGCTGCTTCAGACAGGATGTACTTCATTTGAAAAGAAAAAGATAGTAAAGGAACTTTCAAGAGTTTATATCTCTGAAAGCATTTTAAGAAGCAATAAAATTCGCTACTTTTTTCCTAAGAACTCAGAATAATTTTTAGTGACTACTGGGAAAGAAAATGTGCATAATTTTAAGAAAACAGTATTTTAGAACTTACCTGCAAATAACTGACTGAATCCAAAAATTGGGGGTGAGGAAGGAAATTACTGCGAGGAAATCTTATGTAAGCCTTCTGCCTGCCTATTTAGTTGTGGGAGTGAGACAGTGAAAATTCATTTCAATCCAATGTGCTGTTTATTTATCTTAAGTAGGGTGGTGTAAGGGATGTTGAAACCAGAAAAAGAAAGTTTTTCTACAACATTACCTATGCATGTCATGACTTCCCATTTTTATTAAATAGTTTTTGTGACGAAAATAGTATGTATGTTCAATGCTCTCATTTTGCTGATAGAGGCAATAAATGCTTAACAAGTTAGCTTAGCCATTATTACTGGTTTTAGAACATTCATCACTCTTTCTAAGTAACAATGCTTTAAATGGTTGTTTTGTTTTTCTTTTTCTTTTTGGGAATACAAAGCAAAAATTCTGGCACATTTTACTTCCACTGATAACACATATCTTTTTTTTTAGTTTGCTGACATTGGAATAGAAAGTTTACATCTGTTACATATAACCCATAATTATCTCAAATTGCAAATATTTTTAAAAATTAAAGTTATTTATTTTCTTGGACAAGAATTCTTTCTAAGTACGCAGTGGCTAGAACTAGGTTTAAATATATTATATTATGTATATTTACCATATCATTTGGCATAGTCTCCAGAGGATCTAATGTGAGAAAATACCATGTGCCCAAGCCAGGTGGTGGCTCACGCCTGTAATCCTAGCACTCAGGGAGGCCGAGGTGGGTGGATCACCTGAGCTCCCAAGTTCCAGATCAGCCTGAGCCAGAGGGAGACCCCCATCTCTAAAACTAGCCGGGCATTGTGGCAGGCGCCTGTAGTCCCAGCTACTCGGGAGGCTGGGGCAGGAGAATTGCTTGAGCCCAAGAGTTTGAGGTTGCTATGAATTGTGACACCACAGCATGCTACTGAGGGTGACAAAATGAGTTTCTGTCTCCAAAAAAGAAAATTCCATGTGCCCTTAGAACATGTTTTATTAAGAAATAATTGATATCCCAGGAACGGTGGACTACCAGGTTGCCTAAGCAGAAGAGCATTGGCCCAGGTCAGGAACAGAGCATGTCAAAACTCTGGAGCAGACAAGTAGAGGGAAGGCACCTTAGGAGAGCCACTGCACTCCAGCCTGGACAAGATAGTCAGCCCTTGTTCATTACCAAGAAAATAATAATAATGAAGTAACTGATAATGAAGACAATTTTTTGCATTTTAGTCCTTACTATTACAGTATATGTTAAAATGACTTACATTAATAATTATCCTAGAGTATTTGCTTTATGATCTTTGATTTCTACAGTACAGAGGGGGCAGTGTCCTACGTGCCTAGGAGCACTACAGATGAGATCTCTGGCACTGAAAAGAGTTAAACTAGCTGACCTTTGCTAGTTTCAGTAAGAACAAGGAGATAATCAGGATTTCATATATTATTTGTTCTCCTAATCTTCCTCTGATGTAGAAGAGCAAGTATGGTACATTTATTCTCATTTTACAGCTAAAGAAAAGAGCTGTAATTTCCTCCAAATCGTATAACTATTCCCTGTAGATCTGGAACCTCAGTCTTGATCTTCAAACTTGTTCTCCTTACAAAGTAACCCCAGAAGCATGTGATCAACTCGTCTTTCTGCTTTCTGACCCTTCTCAGGTGACCTCTTGATTCCTAAATACTTGGGATTCTTTTTCCTCCGTAATGCTATTAGTTCTATAATGTTCTGATAAAGATATGAAGCTGAGCTAATCTGACTTGAGATGAATCATCAAAGCAAGCCAGTGGAAAAATATAAAAAATAAATTTTAATCTCCAACTTAAAATCTGCATGGTTAACCATGCAAATAAATGATTTACCACATTTCTTTGGGCTTACTGATTTAAATCCTCATGACAGTTAATCCCATCTAGGCTTTCGGTAAGACAACATTACATTTTAAAGTTCTTTACCACAAATTTGAAATTGAAACATGTAAAAATGGTTTCTAAGATCAAAACAGTGGTGGGGGCATCAAAACACATTGCAGGATAATGATTTGGTGTTGTTTTGGCATAATTTTACAAACATAAGCTATTTGAGAAAGAAACTATAAGTTCTTTGCAATCTAATGCATTCTTTCTTTCTTTCTTCTTCTTTTTTTTTTTTTGGCCAGGGCCAGGTTTGAACCTGCCACCTCTGGTATATGGAGCTGGCACCTGCTCCTTGAGCCAGGCACCGCCCTATTGCATTATCTCTCATAACTTAAGTAATAACAAAACAGAAGTATTATTCTCTTATAAGAGAACATTTTTTGTTAGAAACTGTTTTTCTCTCCTAAAAGATATGTCTAGAATAGGGTCTAGTACACAGTCGTGGCTTAATAAATATTTGCTGAACAATTTCATGATTCTCAAGTTCTAGAGAGAAGTCTGAAAAGCAAAATAGATTTAGGGATCACAACTAAATAAGCAAGCTGCATTTATAATAAATGAATAAAGAAGGTGTAGTGATGTTCTCAAGAATACACGCAGATGAGAAGTATGAATTTGGAAAGGAGAAGGTAAAATTATTATCATAATTATAATAATTTTTTATTATAATTTTCAATTCTGATAATTATAATAAATTTCAATAATGCCTCATTGAACATCTATAATTAGAGTTAAGTAAGGTTCAGGACAAAAATGTATAAAAATAAATAATTATCAGATATAAAAAATACTTAGTAAATGTAAAGGAAAAGTGTGTCATTGATAATAGCATACATATGTAAATAAGTAGAAAGAAATTGACTTAAATAATCAGGACTTATAGGAAGAAAAACACAAATCTCCACTGAAAAAAACAAAAGAAGATTTGAATGATGGAGAAGTAAGTTTATATTAGATGATAAAGTTTGAAACAAGATCCCAACAACCATGGTTAATCATGAAAGAATGGTTTATCGCATTTCTTTGGGATCACTGGTTTAAAACTTGGCCATCTAATAGAATGGCCAAAATCCAAAACACCAACAACACCAAATGCTGGGAAGGATGTGGAGCAACAGGAACTCTCATTCTCTGCTGGCAGGGATGCAAATGGCATAGTTCTTACAAAACTAAACATACTCTTAACCATAAAATCCAGCAATCACATTCCTTGATAGTCACCCAAAAGAATGAATTGAAAACTTATGTCCACATGAAAACCTGCACATCAGTGTTTATAACAGTTTCATTTATAATTGCAAAAGCTTGGAAACTACCAAGATGACCTCCAGTCGGTGAATGGATAAATAAATTGTTCTATATACAGACAATAGAATAGTACTCAGTATTAAAAAGAAATGAGTCCCAACACATTCTACGAAGCAAATATCACTCTGATTCCCAAACCAGGAAAAGACCCAACAAGAAAAGAAAATTATAGACCAATATCTCTAATGAATATTGATGCAAAAATATTCAATAAGATCCTAACAAACAGAATCCAACAACACATCAAACAAATTATACAACACGACCAGGTGGGTTTCATCCCGGGGTCCCAAGGATGGTTCAATATATGTAAATCCATAAATATAATACATCACATAAAGAAATTAAAAAACAAAGACCATATGATTCTCTCAATTGATGCAGAAAAAGCTTTTGATAATATCCAGTATCCTTTCTTAATCGGAACACTTAAGAAAACAGGTATAGAAGGAATATTTCTTAAACTGATAGAGGCCATCTACAGCAAACCCACAGCCAATATCATACTGAATGGAGTAAAATTGAAATCATTTCCACTCAGATCATGAACCAGGCAAGGATGCCCATTGTCTCCACTGCTTTTTGAGATTGTAATGGAAGTCTTAGCCATCTTAATCAGGCAAGAGAAGGCAATCAAGTGCATCCAAATAGGATCAGAGGAGATCAAACTGTCACTCTTCTCACATGGTATGACTGTAAATCTGGAAAACCTCAGGAACTCAACTACGAAACTCCTTGAAGTGATCAAGGAGTATAGCAATGTCTCAGGATACAAAATTCACACTCACAAATCTGTAGCCTTTATATACCAACAATAGTTAAGGGGAAAAAACCATCAAGGACTCTATTCCTTTTATAATAGTGCCAAAGAAGATGAAATACCTGGGAGTGTATCTAAGTAAGGACATGAAA
>CAUYON010001945.1:0-10187 GCA_963573935.1 Arctocebus calabarensis
GTCTTGGCATCACATAGTAGATTGTTGGCCTCTGGAATCCATTGAAAGTAGAATCAGCAGCTACAGTGTAAGCACCCATATTTTCAAAGATGCCCACATGCATTTCTGGCAGGTCACAGCGCTCAACTATCCAGTCAAGGCCATCACATGTTGGTCCCCATAGGCTGGATGAATAATACTTCTCATCTGCTTTAGGTCTGTTTTGCAGAAGAGGCTTTACATGAGCATGATCATAAAGGATGCAATTAAACAATCCATATACTCCATCAGTGATGTAATACATAAAGGTTTGTTCACTGGACTCATCTTCATCATCAGAGCCTATCTGTTCCTTCAATACAATTTTTTTTTTTGTCAATGATATTAACTGCAAGTGTGAAGGCTGATGCAACATAATATCTGCCTGGCTCAGCTATGATTCTCACTACAGAGTCTGATGGAAAGGACTTGTCCAATGCTGGGTTGATTATGCCGGCGATCTCTTCAAATCTAAGCTTCACATCCTCAGATTCAGGAAAGCCACCACCAATATCAAGCAGGTACATGCTGAAACCAACCTCAGCTCCCATGTCAAAGACACAGCAGGCATCAGAGATTGCCTGCATGAAGGTCTAAGGATTAGTACAGCCACTTCCTATGTGGAAGCTGACACCAATATTTAGCTCTTTTGCCCATTCCAAAAGAAGTCTGCTGGTTTTGAGTGTAGCGCCAAATTTAACACTGAGTTGACAGACTGCTTTGGAATCATCAGTGGCAATCCTCAAAACCAACTTGGCCTTTGGATGTGCTCTGGCAACGTTCATCAACTCTACTTCACTGTTAAAAGTCATCATCTGGACCACATTATTGGCAGCATACTTAATTTGAGACACTTGTTTGCAAGGATTTTCAGATAATCCTCTCTGGAGGCACCCCTCCAGAATTGAAATACCAATTGTATTTCAGTCTTGCTAGCACAGTCAAATCCTGTCCCAATGGCAGCAAGGGTCTTTTAAATGGCTGTATTGTCATTACATTTGATTGCATGAAAGGGAGTGTGACACAAGGAAGAGCTTTTAGCCATCTTCCATGTTTCTTCAGAACATCTCTGAGGTCTGCTACATAGAAGGCATCCTTATCATCAGAAGAGGAAATTTCATTGATTTTTTTGATCCAGAATGTCCTTGGCAATAAAACCTTCATCAAGCAAGTGGCAGCCAAACTCTTCATTACTAATGTTGTTCATGGTTTCTTGATGTTTCTTTGAAACACTAAGAGACAGAATTTAAAGAAATACTTCCAGCTTCTCACAAAGGCAATTCTCCAGGAATTCTCAATCCCACTGCATGTGTCCTCCAAACAACAGTGGAAATGTTCTTAGAGCATCTGGGTGCTGCAGGCCAGCCCCATGGAGAAGCCAGAAAGTCGGAGCCACAAGAGCACTCGGCCGCCCCTGCCGCACCCTGCAGTGCCTGGCTCCCGCCTGCAGGAGATGCAGGCCCGAGGTGGTGCCGGAGGCCGGGGCAGCGACTTCAGGGACTGACCTCTACATTTTCAATGTCAATAGAAAATGGGTGATGGAAAAGCTGTATGTCCTATTCATGGAGATGAAACTTTTTAAATCTAAATTGGAACTCCTTTTGCAACTTTTCCAGTGAATCCACACATTTTGTTTGGGAATGCAACCAATGGTTTTTCCGAAAACAGATTTTGCAGCCCTGGGATGAGTTGGTTGCTAAAAAGGACAGGCAGCAGAGGCAAAAACACCTGGTGGGCTGGATAAACGTCCTCGGCGGGGCCACATGTGGCCCACGGGCCATAGTTTGAGGACCTCTGATTAAGACCTTTATATTCTGAATTTAGTAAGTTTCACCTGTACCCTTCTATGATGCCCCATAGGTGTGATCCCACCAATTACCCTCCCTCTACCCATCCTCCCCCTGCTTTGTTTTTATTTCTTAGTAATGTCTTGGCTATTTGAGGATTTTTCTTATTCCATATAAAATGAAGTATTATTTTTTCAAGATCTTTAAAGTCTGATAGTAGAGATTTAATAGATTGCATTAAAAATGTATATTGCTTTGGGTAGTATGGACATTTCACAATGTTGATTCTTCCCAGCCATGATCATGGTATGTTTTTCCATTTGTTAACATCTTCAGCTATTTCTTTTCTTAGAGTTTCATAGTTCTCTTTATAGCGATCTTTCACATCCTTTGTTAGGGAAACTCCAAAATATTTCATCTTCTTTGCCAGTACTGTGAACAGAATAGAGTCCTTGACTGTTTTTCAGCTTGACAATTGTTGGTATATATAAAGGCTACAGATTTATGAGTGTTGATTTTGTAACCTGAGATTCTGCTATATTCCTTGATCATGTCTAAGAGCTTTGTAGTAGAATCCCTGGTGTTTTCCAGATATACAATCATATCATCTGCGAAGAGTGAAAGCTTGATCTCTTCTGATCCTATATGGATACCCTTGATTGCCTTTTTTTGCCTAATTGTGATAGCTAAGACTTCCATTACAATGTTAAAAAGCAGTGAAGACAATGGGCAACCTTGCCTGGTTCCTGATCTAAGTGAACATGATTTTATTTTAACTCCATTCAACACAATATTGGCTATGGGTTTGTTGTAGATGGCTTCTATCAGTTTAAGAAATGTCCCTTCTAAACACTTCATTTTATTAAGTGTTCTGATCATGAAAGGATGTTGGATATTATCAAAAGCTTTTTCTGCATCAATTGAGAGAATCATATGCTCTTTTTTTTAAATTTGTTTATGTGATGAATTATATTTATAGATTTACATATATTGAACCAGCCTTGAGACATTGGGATAAAACCCACTTGGTCATGGTGTATAATTTGTTTGATGTGTTGTTGGATTCTGTTTGTTAGGATCTCGTTGAATATTTTTGCATCAATATTCATTAGAGATACTGGTCAATAATTTTCTTTTCTTGTTGGGTCTCTTCCTGGTTGTAGGATCAAGGTGATGTTTGCTTCATAGAATGTGTTGGGTAGTACTCCTTCTTTTCTATATTTTGGAAAAGATTGAGTAATATAGGTACTAGTTCCTCTTTAAAAGTTTGGTAGAATTCTGACGTGAAGCCATCTGGTCCTGGTCTTTTCTTTTTAGGGAGATTCTGTATAGTTGATGCTATTTCAGAACTTGATATAGGCCTGTTCAACATTTCCACTTCTTTCTGTCTAAATCTAGGGAGGTGGATTGCTTCCAAGTATTGATCTATTTCCTTCAGATTTTCGTATTTCTGAGAACAGGGTTTCTTGTAATATTCATTACGGATTTTTTGAATTTCTGAAGAGTGTATTGTTATTTCATCTTTACCTTTTCTGAGTGATGCAATTAGAGATTTTACTACTTTTTTCCTGGTTAGGTTAGCCAAAGGTTTAACTATTTTATTGGCCTTTTCAAAAAAAAAACTTTTTCATTTATTGATCTGTTGTATAATTTTTTTGTTTTCAATTTAATTTAATTCTACTCTAATTTTGGTGATTTCTTTTCTTCTGCTGGGTTTGGGATTGGAATGTTCTTCCTTCTCCACTTGCTTGAGGTGTCCCATTAAGTTGCTAACTTCTTCTCTTTCCGTTCTCTTGAGGAAGGCTTGCATTGCTATAAATTTCCCTCTTAGGACTGCCTTTGTGGTATCCCAGAGGTTCTGATGATTCATGTCTTCATTGTCATTTTGTTCCAAGAATTTGGTAATTTCCTTCTTAATCTCACCTCTGACCCAGCTATTATTCAGCATAAGATTATTTAGTTTCCATGTTTTTGTATGAGTATGCATTTCCTGTTGTTATGGAGTTCAACTTTTATTCCATGATGATCCAAGAAGGTGCAAGGAATAATTTCTATTCTTTTAATTTTGCTGAGGTTAGACTTGTGACCTAAGATGTGATCAATTTTGGAGGATGTTCCATGGGCTACTGAGAAGAATGTGTATTCAATTTTGTTAGCATGAAATGTTCTGTAGATGTTTGTAAAATCCAATTGTTGAATGGTTAAGTTTAAGACTAAAATTTCTTTACTTAGCTTCTTTTTGGAGGATCTATCCAAGACTGCCAAAGGAGTGTTAAAATCTCCGACTATTATGGTGCTGGAGGAAATCAAGTTTCTTATGTCTCTTAGCGTCTCTATTATAAACTGAGGCACATTCTGGTTGGGTGCATAAATGTTAATAATTGAAATCTCATCAAATTGAGTGTTACCCTTAACAAATATGATGTGACCATCCTTATCTTTCATTACTTTTGTTGTTTTAAAGCCTATTCTATCTGCGAATAAAATTGTAACACCTGCTTTTTTATGATTTCCATTTGTCTGAAATATAGATGACCATCCCTTCACCCTGATAATATATTTATCTTTTAACATGAGATGAGATTCTCTTATGCAGCAAATATCTGGCCTGAGTTTTTGTATCCAGTCAGCCAACCTGTGCCTCTTTAGAGGACAATTTAAGCCATTCACATTAATCGTAAATATTGATAAGCTCAGTAGAATTTTGGGTATCGAGTTTTTTTAAAAGTCTAGTGGAAATTTTTAATCCTTTCACCATTGTGAAAGTTAGAAATTGATCAAAAGTTTCTGAGTGAGTTTACTTTTGTGGTGGAGGATTGCACTGGTCATTATGAAGAATAGGTCTGAGAATATCCTGTAAAGCTTGTTTAGTTATGGCAAATTTCTTCAACATGTGAATGTCATTAAAATATTTAATTTTGCCATCATAAATGATACTCAATTTTGCTGGATATAGTATCCTACAATGAAAGTTATTTTGTTTTAGGAGATTACAAGTCGATGCCACCCTCTTCTAGCTTGAAAGATTTGAGCAGAGATCTGCAGTCATTCTAATATTCTTCCCCTAGTAGGTTATGGTTTTCTTACGTCTGGCCTCTTTCAGAATTTTCTCCTTCATTTTAACTTTGGCAAAGTTAACTATAATGTGCCTAGGAAAAGTCTTATTCGGGTTGAGTCATGCTGGACTTCTAAAACTATCTGCTATCTGAATTTCAGAATCTCTTGGCATGTCTGGAAAGTTCTCCTTCATTATCTCATGAAGAAGAGACTCTGTGCCTTTCGATACCACCTTGTCACCTTTAGGAATTCCTACAAGGCTAATATTAGTTTTCTTTGAATTATCCCAGAGCTCTCTGAGAGAATGATCCATCTTTGCTCTGCACTTGTCTTCCTCTTTGACTGCTTGGCAACATTCAAAAGCTTTGTATTCATTGTCAGAAATCCTTTCTTCTGCCTTATCCATTCGGTTACTGAGGGATTCTACTGTATTTCTCAGATCTTTGAGGGCTACAAATTCTTTTCTCAATTTGTCAAAATCTTTGGTGATTTTGCCTTTGATTCATTGAATTCTTGAGACAACTTTTGAAATGCTCTTTGAATTTCTAATTCCAACTTTACCTCCATTCTATTAATCTTATTTGCAATCCAAATTCTGAATTTGATTTCTAACATCTTAGCCATCTGTTTATGAATGGGTTTTTCAGTTGTGTCCACTATTTCATTTCTACTCTGGTTATTCATGTTACCAGAGTTTTTCTGCTGATTCTGCCCCATGATTATTTTACACTATTTGGCTATATGAACAGAGAAGGTGAGGTTGGGTTAGGGGCTCCTGGAGTAGTGATTGACTACCCTTTTTCCAGTAGCTGGGACTATTGTCTGTACCTTTCCCCCTATAGCTTTGGTAAGGACCTGTACAGTGCTACAGCCTGAGAAACTGGGGACCTGCTTAGTGTGGTGAGGCTAAATGGCTCTGTGTTGTTTTCAGCTAGTCTCTGTCCTACTATAACGAATCAGTTACTCTGGGTTGAAGTCTTAGCTGTGGAGAAATATCAACAGTTTTGTCACCCCGCCCCCCACAGGCAACAACTGGAAAAGGAAAATCAAACTTTCCCACACCACACACCCAGGGTATCGCTTTGGATAGTCCTCAGGTAATTGGCCCTGTTCAAGAGGTCTAAATCAATTGTCCCAGTCAGTACCAGTCTCAGGTGAGAGAGTTCAAAAGGTCTCCGGCAACTAGCTAGCAGGGTTCTACTGGCAGCTCACGTATGAACAGCTCCAGTGCTGCATGAGGTCAGAAGGACCCTCCCAGCAAATGAATGAGTCTGGAAAGTTTGATGCCTCCCTCCCCACCTTGCACCTCTGTCACACCCAGTCACTGTTAATCCCACAGGGCTGTGACCCAATTCCCTCCAAAGAGCAGATGCTCCAGAGGTTTGCACCTGCCTGAGTCATAGGGAGATCTATGTCTCCTTGGCCAGGCTGCTGCTCTCTGCCACTATCTGGCAGGAGGAGCTGAGACCTGACAACCTCAGGTGCTTAATGGAGGCTAGGACAGTACACTCAGTTCAGCTCCACCCCTGATTGATGTTGCTGACAGAACAAAACAACTTCACAGGATTTGTTTCTGTCCCAGCTATATTCCCCTGCAGATCAGATGCTGTTTTAGTTCACAGAAACTGCAACTCAGCCCTGGTCTGTGCTGCTGCCTGGAGCTGGCATGTCTGTCTCAGCTGCGGTCTGTGTTGGGACAGGAACAGCTAGAGTTCACACTCAGCTTTCAGTTTCTGCCTCTTCCCACCTTCCTTTCTCTCAGCTATGGTCCCCTGAGAGCTGGGTGCATCTTAGGCTTACTAACAGTCCTGGTTCAGCCCCGCCCTGGAAGTATGCCATCTCTGCTGCATGTGAATTCTAGTCCCTGTGCCCAGCCTAGGCAGATACAGCCTCAGGCATACCCTTTACTCACTGGGCCTGCATTTCCATCCCAGATCTGTTCTTCCAGTGGCTGCCACTGGAGAAGATGCCCAGCTTCCTTTGGTTTCCAAGAGAGGTGGAAAGTGTCTCTCCAAAATATCCCCAGGGCTGTGATCCCTATTGTTCCCACCATTGTCGCTGCTGCTCTGTGCCTCTGGGCACTGCCTGTCCCTCTCCTATATGGTTCCCTTTCAGTTGGGAACCATCTTTTCCTTCTTCCTCTGCTGCAGAATCAGCACAGACTGGCAACTGCCAATGCCCTCTCCACACCTCTTGAGAAAATGCCCATGAATCTGGACTCCATGGGGAATAGGCTTCCAGACCCTGGGGTGAGAATGAAGGGAAGTGCTGGGAGCTCAGAATTGCAGGTAAAGAATATAAAGTTTTATACAGTGTTATGCCTGGCGGTAGAGTGCCATGGCACATTCGTAAGTTCTCTCTAGAGAAGGAGTTCCAGGTTTCAGAGGGTCTCTCCTGTAGAATAAAATAGGAGGGGATCTGAACTCTGCTCACTTGTTTGTACAGAGTATACTGCCAGCTATTCTCATGGGGGAGGGGACTCCTATCTCCTTGGTGATGGATTTTGTACCTGTCGTTTGTTTCCTTGGGTTTCTCAGCTCACCTCAGCAGGGTTGATGTGTGTTCTTCAATCTTCTCTCTTGGCTCAGCTCCAGACCATCAGCTTACTTGCTAAACTTCTGTCCTTTATCTTTCTTTCTGGACAGGAGCTTCTTTGGAAAGCTGGCTCCAATTGGCCATCTCTTCTCTGCCCCCTAAACTTCACTTCTTAATGTATGGTCATTTTTATTCTAGCACAAGACATACTATCAAAAAAATTTTTTTACAAAATAATTTATGACAATGTTTTTACAGAATGAACACTCCAAGGATGCTTAGAATGTAATGTCATTTAAAATGATTATTTACAACCAACTTACTAGAAACATGTTTAATGCACAAAGGAAAGTTCAAAGGCAGACATCCCTGCTGTAGTTAGTAGCAGAAACTTATGCAAGTAAAATGACCATTCCTGTTTTGCAGACCTATTTAAAACCTGGCAATAACTGAGTATTTACTATTGCTAGTCTGACTTTAACATCTAAAGGTCTTCCAAACATCTTCTCTGCCAAGAAATGACTGCCACAGAATGAGATACTGAATATCAAAAGTTTTAAACTAAGATTTAATTTACACAGGTCAATATTGGGAATCGCAAAGGGACTGTTGTTTGTCACATTAATTATGTGCTTGTCGGGTGAATCAAAGTAGGAAGAAATTGTGTACTTGAGAATTTCCAAGACAATTAAAACTGTTGTTTCTCATACTGAATTTACTAGTTCTTTGCAGAGGGGTCTGCCCCCCTGCGAATTTTTGAACATTCAGTTCTTCTTAGGCTTTCAACATTTACATCTCTATGCCGGATGGCAGACCTCAGGGCTGGGAGTACAGATGGAGCATCACCTCTGCCAAGGCAGATGGTCAACCGCAGAGGCCCAGATCTATCTGTATCGATATGTTTCTGAAGGGCCAGTTTTTATGTCTCAGTCCACACTGTCTGGAGCTCTCAGGACTCTATACTCATAATGGCTCTCTTCGCCTCAGCATCCTAGCAGCATATCAACTAACTAAACAGAGACAGAGGAGCAAGTCAAGTTTATCTCAGCTTGCAGGGGGGTAGTGAGGACCCACAGCAAGACAGAGACTTGGTCTGATATGTCTGTTGAGGCCAGTGGTATTTCAACATCAGAATAAATTGCATTCTGGCTTACATTATAAAATATACCCCTCATCTTTTCATGCTATCCACCAAAGAGATGCTATGCTGTTTCTATAGTTGTATGTGGACCACTTTAGGTAAGTTGAGCTTGAAATTAGTCCAGTAAGCATCTCTGCTTCTCCTCTTATGGTAAAGAGAGAATAACCCCTCTCTTGTCCCAGATTTCACAGTCTCTTTTGGAATTACTAAAAGATAGTATTTACCCATCCAGACGAAGATATCACTGAATCTGGGAAAAGCAAAGTCACTTGTTCAAGGTCCTACCATTTGTTGTAAAGAGTAAGTCCTGGCAGGGAAGTCTTCTGATTTCTCGAGCAGCTCTCCCCATCTATTTAGACCACATCAGCCTACTGACAGTCTGCAGCTGCTTGTGTCACACTAAAATGTGAGTAGTGACTTGAACCATAAACTTCCCATCCTAAAATCATGTGATCTTAGGTCCTAAATAGGGAGAATTTTGACATGTAAATTTGTGTTTCATCAAATCAGCTTGTATTTGGAAAGAGGACAAAAGAGGAGCGAAAAGGAATTCACGAAAATGGAAAGTCCCTTCTGCCTTGGAAATGAAGGAAAGCCAAGACAGATAAGTGATGGTAAAGCTATCAAGATATTCTCAAAGGCCCAAGTTTATGATATTTATAATAGATGAAGCCACTGGTCTTGAGCGGCTATAAAGAGCTACTTTATGTTACAATAGACCAACTATTATGGAATATTCATAAAGAGAAATTCCTAGCAATATACCATTTTCTATGTTCCAGGCACCAAGGTCAGAACATTATAAATATTATTTTATTACACACCCCAAATGGGTGGGGATTATTATTATATGAATCATTTTACTTAACCTTCACAATGACCTTATGAAGCAGGTACCTGTATCACCCCTGTTTCCAGAAGACTCAATTTGACTTAAAGAAGTAGAATGATGTGCCCCTAATACATGGTGATTAAGTGACAGAACTACAAACCTAAGCTTTTTCTTTTTTTTTTAAATAATTTTATTAAATTAAAATTGTGTACATTGGTGCAATCATATGGCAGAATGTGATTCATATACAATCAGAAATATTTTGATCATACTGTTAGAGATAGCCTTCGTAGCATTTTCTTGATCACTATATAAAGACATTGATAGTCTACATTTAATAATTTTCACCAGTATCCTGCTAAGATGCACCATAGGTGTGATCCCACTAATTGCCCTTCCTCCACCCAACCTCCCCCCTCCCCTCCCCTCCCTTTCCCTTTTCCTTGTATTCTTGTGCTATAATTGGGTTTTAGCCTTCATATGAAAGATATAAATTAGCTTCATTTATTAGGACTGAGTACATTGGATACTTTTTCTACCATTCTTGAGATACTTTGCTAAGAAGAATATGTTCCAGCTCCATCCAAGTAAACACAAAAGAGGTAAAGTCTCCGTCTTTCTTTAAGGCTGCATAGTATTTCATGGTATACATGTACCACAATTTATTAATCCATTCATGGGTTGATGGGCACTTGGGCTTCTTCCACGACTTAGCAATTATGAATTGGGCTGCAATAAACATTCTGGTACAAATATCTTTATTATGATGTGATTTTTGGTCTTCAGGATATATACCCAATAAAGGAATTATAGGATC
>CAUYON010001946.1:0-11211 GCA_963573935.1 Arctocebus calabarensis
TGCTATAGTTGGGTTATAGCCTTCATATGAAACCTTTAAATTAGTTTCATAGTAGGGCTGAGTACATTGGATACTTTTTCCTCCATTCTTGAGATACTTTGCTAAGAAGAATATGTTCCAGTTCCATCCATGTAAACATGAAAGAGGTAAAGTCTCCATCTTTCTTTAAGGCTGCATAGTGTTCCATGGTATACATGTACCAAAATTTATTGATCCATTCATGGGTCGATGGGCACTTGGGCTTCTTCCATGACTTAGCAATTATGAATTGGGCTGCAATAAACATTCTGGTACAGGTGTCTTTGTTATAATGTGATTTTTGGTTTTCTGGGTATATACCTAGTAAAGGAATTATAGGATTGAATGGCAGGTCTATTTTTAGAGCTCTAAGTACTCTCCAAACATCCTTCCAAAAGGAACATATTAAAAAAAAAAAGGAACATATTAATGTGCATTCCCACCAGCGGTGTAGAAGTGTTCCCTTTTCTCCACATCCATGCCAACATCTCTGGTTTTAGGATTTTTGTCATGTGGGCTAATCTTACTGGAGTTAGGTGATATCTCAAAGTAGTTTGGCTTTGCATTTCTCTGATGATTAAAGATGGTGAGCATGTGTCTGTAGGCCATGTACCTGTCTTCTTTGGAGAAGTTTCTCTTCAAGTCCTTTGCCCACCCTGAGATGGGATCACTTGTTCTTTTCTTGCTAATATGTTGGAGTTCTCTGTTTATTTTGGTTATTAAACCTTGTTGGAGGCATAACCTGGAAATATTTTCTCCCATTCTGAGGGCTGTCTGCTTGCTAAACTTACTGTGTTCTTGGCTGTGCAGAAGCTTTTTAGTTTGATCAGGTCCCAGTAGTGTATTTTTGATGCTGCTTCAATTGGCTCGGGAGTCCTCCTCATAAAAAATTCACCCAGGCTGATTCCTTCAAGACTTTCCCCTGCACTTTCTTCTAATATTTTGATAGTTTCATGTCTTAAGTTTAAATCTTTAATCCAGTGAGAGTCTACCTGAGTTAATGGTGAGAGGTGTGAGTCCAGTTTTAGTCTTCTACAGGTTGCCAGGCAGTTCACCCAGCACCATTTGTTAAATAGGGAGTCTATTCCCCACTGAATGTTCTTAATTGGCTTGTCAAAGATCAAGTAACGGTAAGTAGCTGGATTCATCTCTTGGTTCTCTATTCTGTTCCAAACATCTACCTCTCTGTTTTTGTGCCAGTACCATGCTGTTTTGATCACTATCGATTTATAGTACAGTCTCAGTCCTGGTAGTATGATTCCTCCTGCTTTGTTTTTATTTCTGAGTAATGTCTTGGCTATTCGAGGATTTTTTCTTATTCCATATAAAATGAAGTATTATTTTTTCGAGATATTTAAAATATGACAATGGAACTTTGATAGGAATTGCATTAAAATTATATATTGCTTTGGGTAGTACAGACATTTTAACAATGTTG
Organism: Arctocebus calabarensis; assembly: GCA_963573935.1. Taxonomy (NCBI): domain Eukaryota; kingdom Metazoa; phylum Chordata; class Mammalia; order Primates; family Lorisidae; genus Arctocebus; species Arctocebus calabarensis. Next base: position 1,457 of record CAUYON010001946.1, read on the forward strand.
ATTCTTCCCAGCCATGAGCATGGTATATTTTTCTATTTGTTAACATTTTCAGCTATTTCTTTTCTTAAAGTTTCATAGTTCTCTTTATAGAGAACTTTCACATCCTTTGTTAGGTAAGCTCCCAAGTATTTCATCTTCTTTGGCGTTACTGTGAAAGAAATAGAGTCCTTGACTGTTTTTTTGGCTTGGCTATTGTTGGTATATAAAAAGGCTACAGATTTATGGGTGTTGATTTTGTAGCCTGAGACATTGCTGTATTCCTTGATAACTTCTAAAAGTTTTGTAGTGAAATCCCTGGTGTTTTCCAGACATACAATCATATCATCTGCGAAGAGTGAAAGTTTGATCTTTTCTGGCCTTATGTGGATCACCTTGATCGCCTTTTCTTCCCTGATTGCAATGGCTAAAACCTCCATTACGATGTTCCATTACGAAGAGACAATGGGCAACCTTGCCTCGTTCCTGATCTAAGTGGAAATGGTTTCAACTGAACTCCATTCAATATGATATTGGCTGTAGGTTTGCTGTAGATGGCCTCTATCAATTTAAGAAATGTCCTTTGTATATCAATTTTTTAAAGTGTTCTGATCATGAAGGGATGCTGGATATTGTTGAAAGCTTTTTCTGCATCAATTGAGAGAATCATATGGTCTTTATTTTTTAATTTGTTTATGTGCTGAATTACATTTATAGATTTACATCCATTGAACCAGCCTTGAGACCCTGGGATAAAGCCCACTTTATCATGGTGTATGGTCATGGTGTATAATTTGTTTGATGTGTTGTTGGATTCTGTTAGTTAGTATCTTGTTAAAGATTTTTGCATCATTATTCCTTAGTGATATTGGTCTATAGTTTTCTTTTCTTGTTGAGTCTCTCCCTGGTTTAGGGATCAAGGTGATGTTTGCTTCATAGAATGTGTTGGGTAGTATTCCTTCTTTTTCTATATTTTGGAAGAGATTTAATAATGTAGGTACTAGTTCTTCTTTAAAGGTTTGGTAGAATTCTGACATGAAGCCATCTGGTCCTGCATGGATCAGAGCCAGGTGGAGGTCTTGGAGGGCAGTGGCCCGAGGCCGGGCAGGGCACAGATGGGCACCACACGGGAGTCTCGGCAGACTTCCTGGCCACTGCTGGCGGTGGGCTAATGCCTGGAGGAGTGCAATCTGGGTGCGTGGGAGTCCTGCCAGAGTTCCTGGCTGCTGCTGGCATGGGCCAAGGCCCAGTGGGGGTCCCAGAGGAGTTCCTGGCCGCTGCGGGTGGCAGGCAAACGCCCGGGGGAGGGGCACGGATCAGAGCCAAGCAGGGGTCCCATTGGTGCCCCTGGTCTGGGGGCTGGTGGGGACTCAGTGGGGCCCTGGAGTCTCTTACCTGGCGGGCTGCCTGGTCCGGCAATAGGAAGGGTGGGTGCTGCTCAAGTCCTCCTCCCTCTGTTTCAGCAGAGGTCAGACTTCTGGTGATTCAGTTAAGTGGAGACTTCTGGTGATTCAGTTAACTTCCTGGAAGTTCAGAATGGCAGAAAACTTTAGTTCAGTTTTTCTGCCTGAAGCTTGGTTTCTGGAAGTCACAGCTTGCCTCAGAGGTGACCTGTAGTATCACTTCTCTCTCTCTCGGCTGGGCTTCCAGTCTTCAGCTCAATTGGGCAGTTTCTTGAGGTTATCTTTCCTTTTGGACAGAAGCTTCTGTCAAAAGCTGCTTCCAGTCAGCCATCTTGTCCCTCACCCCCAAACTATCTTTTTTTTTGAAGGTGGAAATTTTTAACCAGAGGTGCATAGGGAAGGCCATGCAAACTTGGTACTATTCCAATATTTTGTTTATGTAGGCTTTTTTTTTTTTCCAGAGAGGGTCATTGTTTCAATAAGTTCTCAAAGAGTTTTATGATTCAAGAAAATTTAGGAGGGCCAGGCATAATGGCTCATGCCTGTAATCCTAGCATTCTGGGAGGCTGAGACAGGTGGATTGCCTGAGCTCAGGAGTTTAAGATCAGCCTGAGCTAGAGTGAGTCTCCATCTCTAAAAATAGCTGGGTGTTGTGGCAGGCACCTGTAGTCCCAGCTACTTGGGAGGCTGAGGAAGGAGGATATCTTGAGCCCAAGAGTTTGAGGTTGCTGTGACCATGGCACTCTACCCAGGACAACAAAGTGAGACTCTGTCTGAGAAAAGGAAAAAGAAGGATAGGATAGGATAGGATACGAAAAAGGAAGGGAAGGGAAGGGAAAAGGAAAAAGGAAAGAAAACAAAAGAGGAAAGAAGGAAGGAAGAAAAGTTAGGATGTTAAGAAAGATAGTGGTGTAAAAAGTCTGGTCCAGGCAGCCCTCAGGCCTGGAATCTCCATCGTCTCACAAGACAAACTGTATAATCACCCTGTTGTGCAGGGGCTCAAGGAACACAGTACAGTGATGGCACCAAAGTAGACTTCGACACAGGCGCTTCAGACTCATACTACTTCCCCAAGAGACACACAGTGTGAGGATAGAAAACCATGCTCTGTGTGAATGTAGCTTCTGGACAAGTTCTCGTCCTCCCTGGATAGAACACCTGAGAGTGGCCAACGGAATAGACAGGCAATTCTTAGGGTGGTTTTAGGGAAGAGGGATTAAGACTAGTCTACGGAGGCCAAGGTGAAGTTGATAGACAAGATAACTGTGGGGTTAGAAATCCCCACATGTATGTCTCATGTACTTCTCAATTGAGTAAGCCACTAATGGGTTAAACTGGCTTTTGCCTTTACAGAAAAAGCAATAGATTTGGGCAACTCTGAGGCAAACACAAAGACTGTTTTCTGGTCTTCCAGGAACAGATACTTTGAAGCTTTTGCAGCCATTGTCTCCTAGATTCTTGCCTGGAGGCTTGGTCCAGAGTTTGACAAAATGTCTTCACATTTTGTCAAATGCCTAAAGATCTTAGCACTGTGAAGAAACAAAGTCAAAGAGGTTTAAGGTTAACTTGTTAAGTACATGAGGAAATAGTTCTCCTATAGCTCTGTGTCTCTTATTTTACGTAGATTTTTTAAGAACTAAAAGTAGAAGAGTATTGTGCTGTTTTCTGGGACAGGATATCTGCTCCTTAAGTTTAAAGTTAAATAATGAATATTGTAATTCACAAATTTAACTGTTCACGTGACTACAAAAAGTATATAAGGTAGTCAGAAATAAAGGTAATTGGCTACATGCCACAACAGAGTGTGTAGCCTGCTTCTTGTGCCCTTAACACTGCGGTGTGGATCTACACCTGAGGCAAAGCTATAGTCCCTCGCGTCTCTGGTCACGCAACAATAACCCTCTGATTTCACTTTATAAAACTTTACAAGGATGAGTTTGAACCAGAGGAGCCTTAAATAACCTCCAAGTCCTGTAACTCTGTTGTTTTTGATCTTCAGGGGCCTAGATTTGCCCTGTTTGTGGACTTTCTTCAGCAGTGCCACAGAATTAGGACTCTAGCAAAGCTCAGATTGCTGTGGAGGGATGGGTGGGGCAGCAGACCAACCTGGCCACGGACTGAATCCACCAAGTGTAGAACGTAGGTAGGTCATTCTGACAGAAGGGAGACTAGCACTGCTACATGCTCTGATACCAGTGAGATAAGGCTGAAGTCTGTAGAGCCTAAATATCAAGAAATTGGCATTACTAAAGTTGTGCTCTAATTTTGGAGTAATTAGAAGTCCAAAGAGCTATCCATAGCATGTATGAGTGAGGCACTGTTAAAGATGAATGGTAATCTTCATGAGAGAATCAGAGGGGATGTGTCCCACCAAGGATCGGCTGGACTTTCATTCTCAATAAGAACAAAAATCAGAACATCATCCTCAAGATGCAAGCTCTTAAGAAGGAATAAATCTTCTATTACATAACTGTCATCTTTTATACAAAAGTCTTCATGAAGACTGGCTTCTAAATTCAGCCTTGATGATATCCAATATTTGATAACTATTCAAATAACAAATTATTTCCTGGATTGACTACAGTGTTACTTTTATTACATACAGAAGGTGCAAAAAAAAGTATCCATATTTTAAGAAAGCAAAAAAAAAACTATTAAAATTGTAGTACTTAAATCACATTTGACTTCTGCAATTACAAGATATTCAAGGTACAATATCCAAGTAACAAATGTTATTGGTATATATTGAGTATTACAATTTTAATAGTTTTCCCTTTATAATGAAAACCATATTTTTCTTTATAATAAAAACTGTATTAAAATTGTAATAATCAATATATGCTAATAACAAAAGATGAGTGTGAGTCACCTCTCGTAACTGTAGAGTTTAAATGTGACTTGAGTTTTACAAATTCAATACATTTGGGGGGCCCTGCTCATGCCAGGGCACCACTTGCTCTCAGAATAGGGCCTCTGGCTGAGCATCCTTCCACTTTTCCCAAGCAACACAATGCATCAACTTAGCTGCAATGCTCTCGACCAGAATTTTGCACAATTCAAGAACCTGACATGAAATAACCTGGGGGATTAATCCACAGTACCCTGTCTCTTTTTTAAATCAGAAGATCTCCAGTAAGGAAGCGCATGCTCACTGCAGGTTTCAGTCCTCAAATGGGTGCCGGAGCCCTGGGATTAGGAGGGCGTCTGTGCTAACAAGCACCCCTGTCACTCCCCTCTTCTCTAGTGGTAAACTATTCCTTCCTGAAGTTGGCTTTGCCTATCCCTGTCCACCCGGCTTGTGAGCCCGGCTGGGTCTCACCTCCTACACAGAGGCTCTCCATCTCGCCCACATGGCCTCTCCTGCTGGGGCCTGCATCCCTGGCCCTCCTTGAGCAGAGGAGCAGTGCCTCGTGCCCTGCCTCCTGGGCTGGCTGCAAACTCACGGCCAGCATCTACCACAGACCAGCAGTGTGGTGACCATGTTTATTTTATTGACTCATTTAATTTTCACTTTAACTCATGAGCTAGTTACTATTATAATCCACATTTTTCAAGAGAGGAAACTGAGACCCAGAGAGGATAAGAAAGACTTGCCCAAGGTCATCAGGGCTTTTAGGTCTGGACACCAAGAACTCAGATCTTCCGATTCAGCCTACTACCCTTTCACAACATTAAACTGCACCTCCCCCCAACAAAAACAGGACCAAGTTATACAATCATTGATTTTAAAATGTCACTGGTGTTGTATTAAAATGTCACTGGTATTTACTCACATCCTCGAGTTTCTACCAAGGTGACATCATAATGGCCACAGATGGTCCTTTGGGAGGTGAGTATCACTCAGGAAGACTCTACAATCATTTTGCCTCTCCTGCCCTCTAAAACCAGGACAAGAATGTTCATCCTACTTAACTGGGAGCTCAAAGGAGATAATAGATACGAAGGCATTTAGAAAAGTGAAATGTCTGTGCAGTAGAACTACTGAGCTAGTGAAACCTTTACTTTCCACTTTGTTTCATGTTTCAAAAATTATTTAAAAGATTGCATAAAATTACCTTCAAGTTGTGTATATAAGATGCACATACATAAAACTAAGTGATTGGACCCCATCCTCAAGATATCTCATTATATGTATGCAAATATTCCAAGATCTAAAAAACCCTGAAATCCAACACCTCTGTTCACATTATTTTGCCTAAGGGGTGTGCAGCCTGTATTCATTGTTAATTTCTATACGGATGAAACATTTCTGCTCCTTGCCCTTAATGTTACATTATTCTGCTTCCACTTATGTCAACTGTTCTGTATTACTTGAGAGGAAAGAATTAAATGAAAAGGACTCTATTATCTGCAAAGTGTTCACATGTGTCATTTTGTTAATCCTTTGATTCTCTCAAAATCCCACTAGAAAACAATGCTCCAGGTCACAACAACAGCAAAGAGCTTTCAGCATATTTTTTTCTCTGAATAGGCAAGTGTCTCTTGATGGAACAAAAGTGCTCCTTGCATTGTGAATTTGGACTATCGGTTGGTTTAGTTCTCTGTTTTCTGATTTTACTATGGACATCTGTCTCTGGTCCATTTTGATAATTCTGATTCATGATAATTTTATTGCCTAGTTGTAAAGAGTCTCCATATTTACCCCTGCCCCCTCTTTCAAGCTTTATTTCTCATGGCCCCCTTTGTATTTTATGTCACATTTTCCTAACTGTGTATCTCTCTGCCTAGATCACTTGCTTTCTTCACACCAACTCTGCTCATTGAAATTGGACTGGTCCTTCATGGCCCAGACCAACACTAGCCACTGTGTCTCTCTGACACTCACAGCACTTTGCTAACACTTCTGCTGGGCAACTCCCCCAAGTTTGACATTGCATTATTACCGGTTTGCTTATGAACTTGCCACCCGCACTACTGTCTGATAGACATCTGCAGGTGCCATGAACCCAGCAAGATGACTGCACAGGAGAGGCTTTCCTAAATGCTTTATAAATAACTAAACATTTCAATTCAAGCATATGTTCCCTCCAATCTTTTTGTTGCGGTTATTGTTGGTTGTTTCTTTTGGCTAGGGCCAGGTTTGAACCTGCCACCTCTGGTATATGGAGCTGGTACCCTACTCCTTGAGCCACAGATGCCACCCAGTTCCCTACAATCTGAAAAAATGAGATCTTTTAAGAGATTTTTTACCCTTCATTCCTTTTAAGAGTTAGATCATTTTCCTTATTTAGTACCAGATTTAGCCATAGCATATATGACATGATGTTCAAACACTGTTAGGTATTTCTCTACCTAAAACCATAGTCCTGGAAAAAATGAAAAGCTTCTGCCGTGAGTATCTGAAGCCCTGCAGTCACATAAGGACCTAGCAAACACAACTATGAATCTAAGCCAACCTTTAGGACAGCTTCAGGCTTTACTAAATTATTGCAGATCCTCAAGGCTGCCTTTACTTTTAAATTCCAGTAATCCAGAAAACACTCCAATTTGCTTATTTTTTCTGTGATAACTCCTAAAATGTGACACTTATATTATGTAAAACATTGCACTTAAATCCATTTATAATCAAACGTTTTCAGAAGTTATAATTGAAAGGGATACTTTTAGGATGAGTTACTTTCCCAAAGGAAATAGAAACAGGTTATATATATAATCATTGATTTTAAAATGATATTGTTGTTATTGGTGATAAAATGTTTTAGACATCTTATCTACCAATGTCCTCAAATTTCTATCAAGGTGACATCATAAGGACCACAGATGGCCCTTGGGAAGATGGATGTCACTTAGGAGAAAAAGGCAATCTATTTTAAGTTCAGATTTCATGGCAATGAAAGAAATTAATTTTGCTAAAATACAAGAGACATTTCCTCTAAATATTACCTTTTCTTTCCTTTTCAATTTTGGAAAATTTCCCCCAGATACAGACTTTTCATATTCCATTTCAAAGTTGTTTTTTTTTTTTTTTTTTTTAAGAAACAGGTCGTCACTCTGTCCCCTAGTCCTGTGGAGCATCTCAGCTCACTGTGGGCTCTGCAGTGATGCTCCTGCCTCAGTCTCTGGAGCAGCTGGAGTACAAGTGTGTGTCCCCATGCCCAGCTTATTTCTCTTACCTTTTTTCTGAGATGAGGTCTTGCCATGTTGCCCAGGCTGGTCTCGAACTTCCAGGCTCAAGCAATCCTCCTACCTCAGCCTCTCAAAGTGCTAGGATCACAGATGTGAGTCACTGCTTCCCATTCAAAGATTTTTATAACCTTTCTTTATGACATTTATAAAATAGCATTTCTCTGACAGGAAGAAATGTGCAATGCTTTTTGTTTAAATACAAATAAATTTATAAATTGAATTTATGTAAAGTAGAAACCAGCAGAGCATACAGGGGGGCCTCAGCCCTAGGATTGTGGAAAGGAATGTGCAGCCATGTCTGTGACCAAGGAGACTGGTGCCATCATCTTTCCTGGCTCTGCAATGACCTCTTCCATGTGCAGAAGACTTTAGTGCCCCTGCGGTACTCCAGTGACATCCACACACCAGTGTAAGTGTGAATGTTGTCAGAATCAAAATGGGGTCACAGGGTTAAGAAAACTCTGGTAGGCTCGGCACCTGTGGCTCAATGGGCTAAGGCACTAGCCTTGTACGCCTGAACTGGCGGGTTCGAATCCAGCCCTGGCCTGCCAAACAACAATGGTGGCTGCAACCAAAAAATGGCGGGGCATTGTGATGGGTGCCTGTAGTCCCAGCTACTTGAGAGGCAGAGGCAGGAGACTCGCCTGAGCCCAGGAATTGGAGGTTGCTGTGAGCTATAATGCCATGGCACTCTATCCAAGGTGACAGCTTGAGGCTCTGTCTCAAAAAAAAAAAAAAGAAAACTCTGGCACATGGAGCTGGGGAAAGCCATGGAGGGAGGCCCTCAGGCTTGTCTGCCTGGTCAGAAAAACTATCACAAGTCTCTCCAAAAACCACAACTTTGCACAAAGACTGCCGAGAGCTACACAAAAACACTTCTGCAAGGACAGCTGCCCAGCACTGCCTGTCATCCTGTTATTGATCTTTGTAGCCAAGGATAATTATTTCCAAACAAAATTACATAACCTCCTCAGTTGTCTTTCCCTTCCCTGAGCACACACAGTTAGCTACAGTGTGTGGGTTCCCATTTCAATGTTTTGATTCCAATAAACATCTTTTCCTGCAAGCCTCCTAAAATGCAGTCTCTGATGCTGTCCTTTTAAGTGGATATTCCTCAAGTTGAGTTCCTTGCTTCTGAGAAGCACAGGTCAAAGCCTGAGAAACACCATGTGTGGGTAAAAGTAGGTTGATGTAGCATTTATTTAAAAACACACCCGAGAGGAGGAGCCAAGATGGTGGTCTGTAGCCAGCTTTCTGCAGATGCTCCTGTCCAGAAGGAGAGTTAAAGGACAGAAATTTAGTTAGAAAGCCAATGGTTTGGAGCTGAGCCAAGAGCAAGGTCGAGGAACGCACATCAACCCTGCTGGAGCAACCTGCAACCCCAAGGATACAAATAAAAGGTACAGAGCACATCACCAAGCAGGTGGGAGTCCCCTCCCCCAAGAGAACAGCTTGCAGTATACGCCATACCTCCATACAAACAAGCGAGCAGAGTTCAGATGTCTTCCCACTCTACCCCACAGGAGAGACCCTCTAAAAACCAGACCTCGTTCCCCTGTGCTGTGGCACTCTCCTGCTAGGCATAAAGCTGTATAAAACTGTATATATTCTCTACCTGCAAGTTGGAACTCCCAGCACTCCCCTCTACTCTCACCCTGAGGTTTGGAGGTCTCTCCCCCACGGAGTCCAGATTCTTGAACACTTTCTCGAGGGGTGTGGACAGCGCGTGGGTTGCTGCTGGTCTGTGCCATTCTCCCGGCTTGGGAGCGGTGAGAATAAGCCAAAAAGTGGCTGACCGGCTGGCTTTGCTGAATTTCGGCCACACCTGGCCTTCAGGGGATGACAGCGGAGACAAAGGACTGAAGCTCGCAGAATAAGTCAGGACTATTAGCAGCCCAGCGTCTCCTCCACAGGGCAGAAATTCTGCGAACTTGTTCTGTTCTATCAGCTTTTTCATCTACTTTACATCAGTCAGGGACAGGGCTGGAATTGAGTGAATCGCCCCAGCCCCCATCAAGTACCCACGTTGTTAGGCCTCACCTCCCCCGCTGCCAACACCGACACAACCGGTGGACTGGCTGAGGAGCCACAGAGCCCCGTGTGTCCTAGGCAGGCGCAAACCTCTAGAGCCTCTGCTCATTGGAGGGAACTGGACCACAACCCTGCAGGGTTACCAGACACTGGGTGCGACAGAGGGGCAAGGCGGGGAAAGAGGCATCAACCTTCCCAGGCTAATTTACTGGCTTGGGG
>CAUYON010001948.1:0-17029 GCA_963573935.1 Arctocebus calabarensis
TATCACCTTGATCCCTAAACCAGGGAGAGACCCAACAAGAAAAGAAAACTATAGACAAATATCACTAATGAATGTTGATGCAAAAATATTTAACAAGATACTAACAAACAGAATCCAACAACACATCAAACAAATTATACACTATGATCAAGTGGGCTTTATCCCAGGGTCTCAAGGCTGGTTCAATATACATAAATCTATAAATGTAATCCAGCACAAAAACAAATTAAAAATAAAGATCATATGATTCTCTCAAGTGATGCAGAAAAAGCTTTTGACAATATCCAGCATCCCTTCATGATCAGAACACTTTAAAAAATTGGTATAGAAGGAACATTTCTTAAACTGATAGAGACCATCTATAGCAAACCACAGCCAATATCATACTGAATGGAGTTAAATTGAAACTATTTCCACTTAGATCATGAACCAGGCAAAGTTGCCCATTGTCTCCATTGCTCTTCAACATCGTAATGGAAGTTTTAGCCATTGCAATCAGGGAAGAAAGGGTGATCAAGGGTATCCACATAGGGTCAGAAGAGATCAAACTTTCACTCACCACACATGACATGATTGTATACCTGGAAAACAGCAGGGATTCTACTGCGAAACTTGTAGAAGTGATCAAGGAATACAGCAATGTCTCAGGCTACAAAATCAACACCCATAAATTTGTAGCCTTTATTTATACCAACAATAGCCAAGCCGAAAAAACAGTCAAGGACTCTATTCCTTTCACAGTAGTGCCAAAGAAGATGGAAATATTTGGGAGTTTACCTAACAAAGAATGTAAAAGATCTCTGTAAAGAGAACTATAAAACTTTAAGAAAAGAAATAGCTGAAAAGGTTAACAAATGGAAAAATTTACCATGCTCATGGCTGGGAAGAATCAACATTGTTAAAATGTCTATATTACCCAAAGCAATATATAATTTTCATGCAATTCCTATAAAAACTCCATTGTCATATTTTAAAGTTCTCAAAAAAAAATACTGCATTTTATATGGAATCAGAAAAAAGCTCGAATAGCCAAGACATTACTCAGAAATAAAAACAAAGCAGGAGGAATCATGCTACCAGACCTGAGACTCTACTATAAATTGATAGTGATCAAAGCAGCATAGTATTGGCACAAAAAGAGAGAGGTAGACGTTTGGAACAGAATAGAGAACCAAGAGATGAATCCAGCTACTTACCGTAACTTGATCTTTGACAAGCCAATTAAAAACATTCAGTGGGGAAAAGACTTCCTATTTAACAAATGGTGCTGGGTGAACTAGCTGGAGACCTGTAGAAGACTAAAACTGGACCCACACCTCTCACTATTAACTAAGGTAGACTCTCACTGGATTAAAGATTTAAACTTAAGACATGAAACTATTAAAATACTAGAAGAAAGTGCAGGGGAAACTGTTGAGGGAATTGGCTTAGGTGAATATTTTTTGAGGAGGACTCCCCAGGCAATTGAAGCAGTATCAAAGATACACTACTGGAACCTGATCAAACTAAAAAGCTTCTGTACAGCCAAGAACATAGTAAGTATAGCAAGCAGGCAGCCCTCAGAATGGGAGAAAATAATTGCAGGTTATGCCTCAGACAAAGGTTTGATAACCAGAATACACAGAGAACTCTAACGTATTAGCAATAAAAGAACAAGTGATCCCATCTCAGGGTGGACAAAGGACTTGAAGAGAAACTTCTCCAAAGAAGACAGGCGCATGGCCTACAGACACATGCTCACCATCCTTAATCATCAGAGAAAAGCAAATCAAAACTACTCTGAGATATCATCTAACTCCAGTAAGATTAGCCCACATGACAAAATCCCAAAACCAGAGATGTTGGCGTGGATGTGGAGAAAAGGGAACACTTATATACTGCTGGTAGGAATGCACACTACTACTTTCCTTTTGGAAGGATGTTTGGAGAGTACTTAGAGATCTAAAAATAGACCTTCCATTCAACCCTATAATTCCTTTATTAGGTATATACCCAGAAGACCAAAAATCACCCTACAACAAATACATCTGTACCAGAATGTTTATTGCAGCCCAATTCATAATTGCTAAGTCATGGAAGAAGTCCAAGTGCCCATTGACCCACAAATGGATCAGTAAACTATGGTACATGTACACCATGGAATATTATGCAGCCTTAAAGAAAGATGGAGACTTTACCTCTTTCGTGTTTATATGGATGGAGCTGGAACATATTCTTCTTAGCAAAGCATCTCAAGAATGTAAGAAAAATATCCAATGTACTTAGCCCTACTATGAAGCTAATTTAAAGGTTTCATATGAAGGCTATAACCCAACTATAGCACAAGAATATGGGAAGGGAGGGGAGGGGGGAGGTTAGGGTGCAGGGAGGTTTATTGGTGGGGCCACACCTATGGTGCATCTTAGAAGGGTACAGGCAAAACTTAGTAAATGCAGAATACAAATGTCTTTATACAATAACTAAGAAAATGCCATGAAGGTTATGTTAAACAGTTTGATGAAAACATTTCAGATTGTATATGAAACCAGCACATTGTACCCCTTGATTGCATGAATGTACGCAGCTATGATTTAATAAAAAACAAAACAAAACAAAAGAAAAAAAAAGAAAAATGTAACTTCAAAATTGTTCTAATAAAAAATAGAATTCAATTTTTTTCTTTTTGAGACAGAGTTTCACTTTGTCACCTTTGGTAGGGTGCCATGGCATTATTGTAGCTCACAGCAACCTCATACTCTTGGACTTAAGTGATCCTCTTGCCTCCCAAGTAGCAGGGACTACAGGCACCTGCCATAACACGTGTCTAGTTTTAGAGATGAGGTATTGCTTTGGTTCAAGCTGCAGAATTTATAATTTAAAACTTTTCCCTAAGAAAAATATAAACTCAAATGATTTCACCAGAGAGTTCTACTAAGTATTTTAAGTGGAAATTACACCAATTCTATGCAAACTACTCAAGGTAACATAGAAAGAGAGACTGTCCCCATTTATTCTATATGACTAGCAAAACAATAGTGACAATACTTGACAGTGACATTATAAGAAAAGAAAATTACAGGCCAATCCTTTTTTGTTAAAATTCATTTTTTTAAAAGACAACATCTGGTTATATTGCCCAGAGTGTTTTTAAACTCCTGGGCTAAAATGATCCTCCTTCCTCGAGCTGGACCTACAGGCACATGCTTTTGGTTCAGGCCAATCTCTTTTATCGATATGAGTGGAAAAATGCTAAATAAAATTTAGCAAACAAAGTACAGTTTGCCATTTCATAACAAAGTTGGATTCACCATAGAAATGCAGGGATGATATAACATTTGAAATAAAGTAATATATTTTATTACATTAACAGAATTTTTAAAAATGATCATCTCAAGAGATGCAAAAAAATTGATAGCACTCAGTGCTCACTTATGATGTAAAAAATAAATATCTTAGCAAGCTAGGAAAGACAGGCATTCTTACAAAAAACCTGTAACAAATATACTTAATATAGAAGCAAAAACAAAGACCATATGATCCTCTCAATAGATGCAGAAAAAGCATTTCACAAAATTCAGCATCCTTTTCTAACCAGAGTGCTTAAGAAAACAGGCATAGATGGCACATTTCTTAAACTGATTAAAGCTGTCTACATCAAACCCACAGCCAGTATTATACTGAATGGAATACAACTGAAAACCTTTCCCCTTAGAGCAGGAACCACATAAGGATGTCATCTATCACCACTACCATTCAAGATAGTTCTGGAAGTTCTAGCCAATGCATTCAGGTAAGAGAAAGATATTAAGGGCATCCAAATGGAGGAAGATGTCAAACTCTTGCTCTTTGCTGATGATATAATCTTATACTTAGAAAACCCCAGAGACTCAACTAACAGATGCCTGGAAGTGATCAAGAAATACAGTAGCTTTTTATAAGCCAATAACAGCCAAGTTGAGAAGCAAATCAAGGACACAATTCCCTTTACAATAGCATTAAAGAAAATGAAATACCTGGGAATATACCTAACAAGGAGGTAAAAGAGCTCTACAAAGAAAATCATGACACCCTAAGAAAAGAAATAGCAGAAGACCCTAATGAATGGAAAAACGTACCACGCTCTTGGCTGGGAAGAATCAACATTGTTAAAATATCTATACTACCCAAAGCAATCTAAACATTTAATGGAGTCCTCATTAAAATACCAACATCATATTTTGAAGAACTGGAAAAAAATAGTTCTTGTTTTGTATGGAAGCAGAAAAAACTTCTGTATAGCCAAAGAAATTCTTAGTAATAAAAACAAATCTGGAGGTATTACTCTATCAGACTTCATGTTATATTAGAAGTTCACAGTGATCAAAACAGCATGGTATTGGCACAAAAATAGAGACTTAGACATATGGAACTGAATAGAAAACCTAGAGATGAAACTAGCCTCATATAGGCACCAGAACTTTGATAAACCAAACAAAAGACAAGCATACACTGGGGAAAGAACCCCTAATCAATAAATGGTGCTGGAAGAACTGGATAACCACATGTAAAAGACTGAAACTGGACCCATACCTTTTATCACTTATAAAAATTGACTCAAAATGGATAAAAGATTTAAATCTAAGATATGAAATGATACAAATCCTAGAAAAAAGTGTGGGGAAAACTCTTGAGGATGTCGGCCTGGGGAAAAATTTTATGAAAAAGACTTCAGTGGCAATTGCAACAACAACAACAAAATAAACATTAAACTTAAAAGCTTTTACACAGCTATGGACACAATAATTAAAGCAAATATACAAACTTCAGTGTGGGAAAAGATATTTTTAAATTATTAATTTGATAAAAGCTTGACAACTAGAATCTATAGAGAACTCAAACTAATCAGCAAAGAAAGAACAAACAATCCCATCTATCACTGGGCAAGAGACATGAAAAGAACCTTCTCTGAGGAGGACAGACAAATGGATAACAAACATAGGAAAAAATGCTCACTATCCATAATCATCAGAGAAATGCAAATCAAAACCACCCTGAGATATCACCTAACCCCAGTGAGAATAGCCCACATCACAAAGTCCCAAAGTTGCAGATGCTGGTGCGAACATGGAGAGAAGGGAAGACTTTTACACTATTGGTGGGACTACAAACTAATACTGTCTCTTTAGAAAGAAGATGGAGAGTCCGCAAAGAACTCAAAATAGACCTTCCATTTGACCTCACAATCACATTATTAGGCATCTACTTAGAAGAAAAAAATCATTTTATCACAAAGACATTTGTACTAGATTGTTTATTGCAGCTCCATTTATAATTGCCAAGATGTTGAAACAACCTAAATATCTACCAACCCATGAATGGATTAATAAACTGTGGTGTATGTGTATATGGAATACTATTCAGCCATAAAAAGATGGAGACTTTGCATCTTTTATATTAACCTGGATGGTCTTGACACACATTCTTCTTAGTAAAGCATCATAAGAATGGATGTAAGTAAGCAAATATCCAATATGCTCAATACTAATATAAAGCTGGTAGATGATCTAATTACTACACCCACACAAAAGAAAAACTCAATTCAATTCAAGTTTGGGGGGGATGAGGGACAGAGCAGAGGGGAGGATGGAGGGGGATTGGTGTGCTCCCACCTAGTGGGCACAATGTGAGGGTATATGCACATTTCCTGGGTGTAGGACACAACTGCAACAGGGAGTTTACTTAACAAATGCAAATATTGTAACCCAATTGTTTGTACCCTCACATTAATCTGAAGTTTTAAAAAAAACTTGGCTTGAATAAAAAGTCACTTTTTAAAAAGAGAAACAAATACACTTAAAAACTTATATACTTAATACACTTATGAAAAGCTGAACATTTTTCTTCTGAATTTAAAATCCAGATAAGAATGCCACTGTCACCATATTGCAATCCGCTAAATAAAATGGGAACTCAGAGTCCATACTGATATGAATTAATGAATAAGAAGGTAATCTATCTCCTTACAGTGTAAATGACAACTAATAAATGAAGAAGGAATGATGTGATAGATACTCATTTGGCAGCCAGCATAAGTGGTAGCTGGTACAGGAAGAAGATGGAAATGGATGCAAAGCAGATGAGTAGGGCTCATGGGGATCGGGATATCGGAGCATTTGCTGTGATAACATTTTTTTTTTTTTTGAGACAGGGCCTCAAGCTGTCACTGTGGGTAGAGTGCTGTGGCATCACCACTCACAGCAACCTCCAATTCCTGGGCTCAAGTGAGTCTCCTGCCTCCGCCTCCCAAGTAGCTGGGACTATAGGCATCCACAACACCTGGCCAATTTTTGGTTGCAGCCGTCATTGTTGTTTGGCGGGCCCAGGCTGGATTTGAACCCGCCAGCTCAGGTATACTTGGCTGGCACTTTACTCACTTGAGCCACAGACGCCGAGCCTGCTGTGATAACATTTTTGATGTGTCAACTTAGCTAGGCTACAATTCCCAGTTATTTAATCAACACTCATCTGGGTTTTACTGTAAAGAGATTTTGGAGATGTAATCAAAGTCCCTAATCAGTTGACTTTAAGTAAAGGAGATTATATTTGATAATCTGGTTGTACATGATTTAATCAACAGAAAGGCTTTAAAAAGGCAGGGCTGAGGAGAAAGAAGATGAGAGAGGGGGCAAGGAGACATTCCACCTGTGGACGGCACCCTCAGCCCATAGGGCTCAGGTTGACCATGATCTTACCCTTCTTTTTGCCTGCTCTATGAATTTTGGATTTATTAATACATCGTCTGCCACCACAATCTGAAATAAACTCAGGTTGAGGGTTCTGCTACAGGATAAAAGGCCTGAGTTCTTGTATTAAGGATACAAGAGACAAAGGATAAAGACTTATTCTGAATTTCAGTATATTGATATCACATGACAACTGAAAGCAAAATGATTTTCTGGATAGAATCCTGGATGAAGTGGGAAAACATGTTCTTGGGACAGTTGGCCAAATTTGAATTGAGTATATGGATTTAATGGTAGTGTGGTATCACTGCTGATTTTCAGATTGGTAGGGTTGAAGAGTATCTCTGGGAGAGTTACATTTGAGGATGAGGCTGATGTAAGAAAAGTGTGAGAGAGAGAGAGTGAGAGAGAAAGAGAGTGCGTGTGCAAGAGAGAAAAGGAACATTTAGCAATTGAGGACTTTGGGTGAAGAGGATAAGGGAAATCTCTGTACTCCTTTTGGAACTTTTTCCACATTTGAGATTATTTTAAAACAGTAATTTAAAAAAGATATACTATTAAGAGAATGATAAAGTAAGCCAAGGTCTGAGAGAAAATATAAGCAGTAAAACATCTGGACCTGTGCTGTGCAGTATAGTAGCTCTACACATACACAGCTATTGAGCACTTGAAATACAGCTGGTCAAGACTGAGATAGGTATAAATGTAAAATACAGATCAGATTTTAAAAAGACTTAGGATGAAAACAAGAATGCAAACATTTTTAATAAATTTTATATTTATTATTACAGATTGAAATTGATAATATTTTGGATATATTGGATTAAATGTTACAATTAACATCACATATTTCTCTTTTACTCTTTGTAATGTGGCTACTTTAAAATAAAAATCCATCTTTCTCACATTGTATTTTGATTAGACAGTGCTCATCTGGACTATATAAGCACCATAAGAGAAAAAGGTCCAGTAAAAAAGATGAGTAAAAGACTTGAATGGACACCTTACACAAAAAGAGCATTCAAATGGCCAGTAAAAATACAAAAAGTGCTCAGCTTCATTAGTCATAAAGAAAGTGGGTAGCACCTGTGAGTCGGTAGGGCACTGGCCCCATATGCCGAGGGTTGTGGGTTCAAGCCCGGCCCCAGCCAGACACTGTGGCGGGCGCCTCTAGGCCCAGCTACTCGGGAGGCTGAGGCAAGAGATTCGGCTAAGCCCAAGAGCTGGAGGTTGCTGTGAGCTGTGTGAGGCCACGGCACTCTACCGAGCGCAACAAAGTGAGACTCTGTCTCTACAAAAAAAAAAAAAAAAGAAAGTGCAAATTAAAACCACAATGAGATACCCACAATATGGCTAAAATCATAAAGCCCGAGAACACCCAGAGCAGGTAAGTGTATGAAACAACTGCAACTCGTAAATAGAAGCATTAACTTTGGAAAACTATCTGGCAATCTTTAGTAAAGCTGATTAGACATTTCAATGACCTAATAATTTCTGCTCCTTGGTAATTACTCAGCAGGAATACACACAATTGTGTTCAGATAGGCATGTAAAAGAACATCAAAAGCAACATTGTCCATAATCGCTCCAAACTGGAAGCAAAATGTTCCCTAGCAACAGAATGGAAATTAAATTGTAGAATATTCATACAAAGAAGTACTGAACAGCAACAAAACTGGACCAAATCCTGCACATGCAATAATACAGATTCATTTAATAATGTTGAACAAAATAATTCAGGCATGATCATTTATACACGGTGTGAGTGAAATTATATACAATTAAATAATAGGCAAAAGTAATTTATGGTTGGAAGTCAGGATACGGAGACTCTTAGTAGGGGTAGGGAAAGAACCTGAGAGGAGATATAAGGAGGGCTTTTAGGGGGGTAGTGATGTTCTGTTTCTTAAACAGGGTCCACCAGGGAGTTCACTTTGCATATTTTATTAAATGTGGACCCCTTTTGGTATGTATTACAGACCAATTAAACAGTGTATTTAAAAGAAATCCGGCAACTCTAGAGAAAAACATTAACGCTGTTTACACACTTTTCAAGAACAACATATTCATATCCCCCCTTTTTTACTTCCATGGTTTGTAATTTTTCTAGATATTATCCCCATTTCACCTAAAGCTATTCACATCGCCTGCCACCACAATCTGAAATAAACTCAGATTGAGAAAACAGTAAATCTGGAGTGTTATTAATTTTCCTAAAACTAGTTTTTATTCTGGCATCCACTTATAACTCTGTTCTTTAACTGATTGTGTGAAGTGACTGTCGGCCTTCTCATATTCCTAGACTTATTTTTTATACCATATATGGTACAAGAACTTTGAGAACTTCATTGCCTCTAAAGTAGTTATATATGAACATTTATATAACGAAATCCATATTATTTTATTAGGATTTTTTTCTTCTTTATCTTACAGTTGTATCGCGTTGTTTATAAGATTATATGTGGTAAGTATATGTTATCTGTGAATTAATTTTAATTTTTATGATGGGGTATTATGATCTGTTACTCAAAGCAAGTTTTGGGTCTGAATAGGGTTGAAAACCCTTGATCTGGAGAATAGAAATCTTCCTGAACCTCTACTCTGGAGGAGACAGAGGGGAGGGAAACAGACTTTCTAAATCCTACTTTCCAGTGGTTCTCAACCTTCCTAATGCCTCCTAAGGCTGTGACCCTTTAATACGGTTCCTCATGTGGTGACTCCCAACCATAGAATTATTTTCATTGCTACTTTATAACTGTAATTCTGCAACTGTTATGAATCATACTGTAAATATCTGATTTGCAAGATGTATTTTCATTGTTACAAAGGGGTCACAACCCACAGGTTGAGAACCGCTATTCTAGATTTTCTTAAAACCAACCTCTCTCATCTGGGTAGAGGAGTGAAGAAAGCCTTTGAAGACCTGAGAACTGGCTTTCATTGAGGGTTGATATGCCGTTTACTAGCTGCATGACTTAAACTACCTCAGCCTTGGTTCATCTATAAAATGGCACAATCATTCCTTTCCTTCCTGTGCTGCCAAGAGAATTTGCACCCCAAATCCTGCACTGTGAGTGGATGACCTGTGAGTGGCATTCCACAAATGTTACTGTAATTGGCTTTATAAGCAAAATTTTGTAATTGTCTATAATGGTTAAACTTAGCCCCCTCATAGTCCAAAGGCATTTTCAGTGTTCCCATCAGAACTGAGGCAGACCCCTAAATGGCCTTGAATTGGTTGGCAGGGCTGTGACAGTGAGCGCTATATCAGTGCCAATGGCCCAACGGCCTAGCAGCTGCAGTCTTAGGGAAAGCAGAGAAGAGACACAGAAGCCTCAGTAAAATTGCTGAACAGAACTTCATAACTTTCTGTACACCGAACCAATTCTTTTGAGTTTTTTGCCAAGAACAGCAGAACCTCTTTGCGGCCCTGAAATAACTATAGTGCTTTACACCACCTGTTTGTCCAAGAAAGATATGCCATTGGAGATTGTTCCCAAGAGCCACTGAGCCTGAGCACAAGGCTAAAATAATGAACAATATTACCCCCTAGCTCATTATAATCTTAAAATCCCCACCCTGGGGAGGGATTTGTCCACCATTTTCTGTTTGTGGGCTGTATGACTAGCATGATTCCTCACCGCACTTGCGGACTTTGCACTCCACCCCAAAGATGTAATGCGGTTCACTCCCCTTAGGCATTATTCATTTTCACCTTTGTAAAAAAGCCTTGACCCTGCTAATCAGGGAGGTAGATTAGAGGTAGCCTATGCCTTCTCCTCCCAGTTGACGTGTCCTCTGAAATAAATCCTTTCTCCCTTGATAATCCTCCTTTGTGTCAGTATTGGCTATCTGTGTGGCCAGCAGCATTGAAACCCACTTGTGGGTTAATTAACATTAATGCATTTCTAATCTACTGCCTCCATAACCAGAGCTGCAGGAGTGCAGCTAGCTTCAAGGCTACCTTTGTGCAAATAAAAAATGGTGTTGTTTATGTGGGCACTGCCCTTTGCTAAAGCTCATGATTTGATGAGCAGAACACTGCCCATAATCTTGCCCATCAGAGCCCTTCTGTAAGTCTGTGCATATTCCATTTCTTTCCACTTAGACTTCAATACAGGAAAGATGCATTTTCCTAAGTGTGCTAAAGTCCAAGAACATGATTACCGTGACCAAAGTCCCAAAAGTATTGCTGGCCAGTCCGTAGCGTGAGTTCATTCAGGTCCGCAGGTAGATCATATAGCAAGGATTTGGTTTTCTGAGACGCTCTGGATATATACAGTTCCCCTTCAGGGGTACTTCCAGCGAACCTGGATGTCTCATAGATTATCTCCATGAGTCACCACTCTCTTACATGGACTTTAACCAAGAAAATGAAGGGTCCAAGCTAAGATTAGTTGCTAAGCAACAACCCCACCCTGGAAGTCTCTCCTAAGTCATTATGACATTGCTTTCTGCAAGGAAGAATTGTGCCATAAAGGAGCCGGAAAAGCCTAATTTTGAGAATGAGGTCTATTGATTACCAATTATATGATACTGGGTAAGTTATTTCTCCTTGCAAGGCCCCATTTTCCTTACTTCATAACTCGAGGACAATATTTGCCTTGTAGGAGATAACTTATATAAAGTACCTTGTCTAGTGGGCTGGGAGTACTCACCTTTTTATTTCCTGTCTCGCTTCACACCTTCATTAATCTATTCACTCAACAAGTACCCATTAAACTCTCAAAATATGCCAGACACTGTTGTAGGCATTGAGAATGTAACAGTGAACAGAAATCCTTGTCCTCATGGAAGTTACTTCTAGTGGAAGCAGCAGACGATACAAAAGGTAAATACATACAGTGAGCAATGTGTCAGGCAGTGATGAGTGTGCAGGGAAAACGCAACACAGGAGGGGGAAGAGAAAAGGGTTTCAGTCTTAAGTTGAGTGGCCAGGAAATCCTCACCGAGAAGGTGACTTCCAGAAAAGTCCTGACAGAATAAGGGAGAGAGTCAAAAGGAAATCTAGGGAAAGCATGTTCTTGCCTCTGCAAAGGCCCAGAGGTGGTAATGTGCAGGGAATACTTGAGAAACAGCAAGGGGATATAGTTGAAATGAAGTGAGTGAGGTTTGAGGTCAGAGCAATCCCAGCAGCTAGTTCGTGCATGCCTACTCTCTTCTTGTATGTGGAAGGTACACAGTAAATATTTGTTTGAATGAATAATTAATATGTAAAAATAGAAGGAAAATAGCTTACTTTTTTTAGGCTGTAGTAATTTCTGCATTCTAGAAGTGGTGGCAGAATTCATCTTTGTGGGAAATCAGTGGCATTGGAAAAGGTGTCAATTTGAGAAACCACTTTGATCTAGCCACTGGCCACTGTGTTGCTTAAAGATGCTGTTACCCAAAGCCAACAGCTGACTTCATGTCCTTTTTTGATGGAGTCCAGAGCCCCACATCCTCCTGTCTTCCCCCAATGCTATTTTCCTCTGTAGTGACCTCAATAGAAAACCCCTTCCAAAAGGCTCCCCCAAATTCCTTTGCTCTATTTTGCTCTAGGCTTCACCATTCTTTTACAAGAAATATAATGACTTCCAAAACAATGCCTAATTTTACTTATTCTTGCCTTTATCCGCTCATTGATGACACAAGTCACTGACTTCGAGGGCTTCAATCTTGTAGGCATGTCACACAAGTACTCCAGAGTCAGTCTATTGACTATAGTCATCAAGAGTGCAGTTTTCCATATTTTTAACCCGTATTCCACCCCAAACTCATCAACTCCAGGGACTTCGTACTTGCTTGAGATGCACTTTTCCCAGATCTCAAAATGAGTCTCTCTTTTTGACTGTCAAGGCCCATCTCCTATGGGACCTCCCCAGAGAGGCCTTCCCAGAGTGCCCAAATTAAAGTGGCCCCTCTTCTGGCCATTTTCTTTCACTGTTTCACAGTCCTCATTTCTTCACTTGCTTATTTAGTATCTAATACTTCCACCAGCAAAATACAGTCCCCATAGGAGTGGAGTCTTTGTCTTCTTTACTACCATGTCTTCAGTACTTAGAACATCACCTGTAATAATATGTGTAATGAGTTCATGAATGAAGGATGTTACCCAGAGAGCTGTGTATACTTTGTCACTGTCACAGTGCTGTCATCTCTCACAAGAACACTATGGTCTGTGTCAAGGGAGGCAGTATAACATAGTAGAGATGACAATGAGCTCTGGGGCCAGCTAGCTGGGCTTTGGGTCTGGCTCTACATCCAACTAGCTGTCTGACTGTGGGCAGGTTAAATAATTCCTTTGTGCTTCAGTTTCCTGGAGTTAATATTATCTATTTCATAAGGTTGCTGAGAAAGGTGAATAAGGAAATACATGTAAAACACTTAGAACAGTTGGACACACCGTAAGCATGCCAGAAAAAAACATGAGCCATTTTATTCTTTGTGGGAGAACAAATTTCAGTTGTCCTTCATGAAATAATGTTAATCAATGATTATGAAGAAATGTATAATCACTGCAAATTCTTAGTATGCTTAACCTTGTACTTGTTTGCTTACTCTTTATTGTTGCAACAAAGTAGTAAAGATGACTTGAGTCATGAATTATAGGTTTGGGAAGCACTTAACAAAGACATCCCAAGATGTGCAAAAGGAACAGGACATCTAGGGAAGCAGCTGCAGTTGAAGACCTGGGACAGAATAGGGCATGTGGACTGCAACAAAGTTGCAGTCAGGAGCATAGCAGAAAATGCCACGTGTGTTAGCAGGAATAGTTGCAACCCTATGCAGTAATTAATCACTTAGCTAGGCAGAAATAGCTAAGGCAGATAGATAAGCAGTCAGACCAATAAACAGCAAGTGTCAAAGCATGTGTTTCTCATATTAGATATATTAAAACAGAAAAATAGTCACACAAAGCATGTGTTTCTCATATTAGATATATTAAAACAGAAAAATAGTCACACCTGCACATTCTGTATCCTGCTACACATTGTAACATGTTTTGTAACTTTTTCCTGGTGACCTTTTTTCTTATACTTCTTTGTTCTGACTTTCAATAGATATCCATTGGAGCTGACAGTGTCTGGCCTTCCTGGATTCCTCAGTTGCAATACTTCCAGTCATGTCACTCGGTGTTGTTCTCGAGAACAAAGAGGCTCAAATTCCCTTTCATTAGTTAGGCTTTTCTTATTTGCAAGTAAAAAATAACAGACAAACAACAACAGCAACAAAAAAAACACTTGCAAAAATTGACTCAAAATGGATAAAAGGGGGCAGTGCCTGTGGCTCAAAGGAGTAGGGCACCAGCCCCATACACCAGAGGTGGTAGGTTCAAACCTGGCGCCAGTCAAATATGCAAAAAAAAAAAAAAAATGGATAAAAGATTGAAATGTAAAACATGAAACAATAAAAACCCTAGACAAAAGTGTGGGAAAAACTCTTGAGGATGTTGGCCTGTGCAAAGATTTTATGATGAAGATTTCACTGGCAATTGCGACAATAAAAATAACCATATGGGACTTAGTTAAACCGAAAAGATTCTGTACAGCCAAGGACACAATAATTAAAGCAAATAGACAAAGTTCAGAATGGGAAAAGATATTTGTAAACTATGAATCTATAAAGGCTTGACAACTAGGATCTACTGAGAACTCAAATTAATCAACAACAAAAAAAGAGCAAACAGGAGGGTGGAGCAAGATGGCGCCCAAGTAACAGCTTCTTTGCCACTGGGCATGGTGAGACTGGGGAGAGAAGACTTCAGGCATCTCTGGCTGGAGGGATCTGCCCAGAAACATTCATCTGGGGACACGGGGAGATGGTGTGAGACTTCTGGACCCCCTGAGGAAGGCAAAAGCAGTGGAGATGTGGCAAGTGGTTGCGTGTGTTCGTTTGATCTAATCCTGCTGGCAGTTGTGACTGCAGCAGCAGTGAGATTGCAAACTGGAAAGGCCTTACCTGTGAGCTGTTTGGGTTTCTTTTGGACTTGGCATTTGGATGAACTGCCTTGGGAGAACTTGGGCAGCAGTGTGGAGGTCTTTGAGTGTTGTCTGGGGCGCCAGACTGAGCCACCGAGCCAGACGGAGCTACCAGTGTTTGGTTGTGGGCTGTGTGGAGCCATTGTGGGAGAACTGCCCTGGCAAGCTGCACTCTCAAGGTCATAGAACACGCATCAGGTGGGAGCGAGCAATCTAGTGACTGAGCAGCCTAAATGTGGGGACTGAGACACCTTGCAGCCTTAGCCCTCAGGGGCATAGGGTGAGACTGGTTTTAGCACACTGGGTAAGTAGATAGCCACTTAACGAGTGATCCCAGCCATAAGCGCTTCCCTGGGAAAGCTTCTGCTTATCCCAAGTTAGCAATTTAAAGTGACTTCTAAGCAGGCTGAGGAGGATTTAAGCTCTCCACCCTGAGGGGCTTGAGAAACCGTTAGAGGCCTCCCGTCTCCATTTTTTACAGCTATAGCAACATTGTGATTAACATATCATACCCCAGAAGAGCACCTCTTGCCCAGACAATAGCAGCAAGATATATATACTGCTTTGTTTTTGGTTTTGTTTTATTTTTTGTTTTTTGTTTGTTTGTTTGTTTTTGTTATTGTTGTTTTGTTTTTAATTTCAACATTTTCCATAAAGATTTTTCTTTTCTTTTTTCTTTATTTCTTCATTTTCCTATTTTAAATATAATTTTCCATTGTTGCCTTTTTCAACAATTAGAACTTCAATTTTGGTAGTGTTTCTACCCATATTAATTGTTTTTTTCTCCAATTTTATCCTGTAAAGTTTTCAGTTTGCTTGTCTTGATTTGACTTATTCCCTTTTTGTCTTTCCTCTCTATTTGATGGAGGTGGGGTACTGTGTCCAAACAGAGTGGCAAAGAGCAGCAGACCTAATCACCCAACCTGGCACCCCCAGAAGTTGGGGGCCCTTAAGGTTGGGTCAAAGTACCCTACTGTATGCCTATAATGCTCCCGTCCCACTCTTTCTGTGCCTCTCTTCTTTTGGTTGATAGTTGTTTCTACCCACCCCCTCACCTTGCTCCTTTTTCTTTTCTTCTTTTTTTTTCTCTTTCTTTCTTTTTCCCTTTCTTGCTCTTCAATCTTCTCATCCTTCTGGTCCTGTACCAAAAGGACTCATCAAAACCCTAGTCTAGAGGCATGGCAATTTAAAGAGCAGGAGGAAGTAAAAGGAAAATTAGGGCAAATAAATAGATAAAAGAAAACACTCATGAGGAAGAATCAGCAGAAAACTCCTGGCATCATGAAAAACCAGTCCAGAGCAACCCCCACAAGGGGCTGTGAGGTAGATACTGCAGAGGATTCTACATATAAGGAAATGTTATAAATGTCAGAAAGGGAATTTAGAATACAGATGATGAAAACAATAAAGGAAATAAAGGAAACAATGAAGGAAAATGCTGATAAAGTGGAAAAAGAAATCCAAAAACAATAAATTAAGAGATGAACACTATGAAAAGGATACAGCAGAGATGAGGGAACTGAAGCAGTCTATTAGGGAACTTAAAGATGCAGTAGAAAGTATCAACAACAGATTAGAACATGAGGAAGAAAGAATCTCAGAGGTAGAGGACAAAGCTCTTGAGATAACTCAGATAGTTAAAGAGACAGAAAAGAAGAGAGAGAGAGCTTGGCTCGGCACCTGTGGCTCAGTGGGCTAAGGCACCAGCCACGTACACCTGAGTTGGCAGGTTCGAATACAGCCTGGGCCCCCCAAACAACAATGATGGCTGCAACCAAAAAATGGCCAGGTGTTGTGGCGGGCGCCTGTAGTCCCAGCTACTTGGGAGGTGGAGGCAGGAGACTCTCTTGAGCCCAGGAGTTGGAGGTTGCTGTGAGCTGTGATGCAACGGCACTCTATCCAGGGTGACAACTTGAAGCTCTGTCTCAACAAAAAAAAGAAGAGAGAGAAAGCAGAACGTTCACTGACAGAATTATGGGACTCTATGTAGTGTCAAACATACGAGTTACAGGTATCCTAGAAGGTGAAGAAGAATGCCTCAGGGGAATGGAAGCCATACTAGAGAATATTATAAATGGAAATTTCTCAAATATCACCAAAGATTCTGACACTCTCCTTTTAGAGGGATATCGGACCCCAGGGCACCCCAACTCTAACGGAGCTTCCCCAAGACACATAGTGATGAACCTGACCAAAGTCAAGACAAAAAAAAGATTCTTCAATCTGCCAGGAGTAAGCACCAGTTGACCTACAGGGGCAAATCTATCAGGGTGACTGCAGACTTCTCCAATGAAACTTTCCAAACAAGAAGACAATGGTCACCTACCTTTAATCTACTTAAACAAAACAATCTCCAGCCCAGAATTC
>CAUYON010001958.1:0-15713 GCA_963573935.1 Arctocebus calabarensis
GTGGTAGAAGTGGTGATTTTTGTCATATGCTGCCCTTTACTTTTACTAAGGTATAATTTTTTTTTTTTTTTTGTAAGACAGAATTTATTCACAGAAAAGAATACAGAAAACATTAAGGCTCCTGGTAGAGGGAGAGAATTATAGTGGGGAGAGAGAAGCTCTCTCCATTTCTCTCCCAGTCTTTCCCCATCTCCTCCTTTAGGCCTTTAGTATCAGGGTATATATAGGTGTATGGGTTCCTTGGCCAGGAAACAAATGAATACAGTCCCTTCCACCAGGGGCAAGGTGAATGAATGTATCAATGAATGGATACAGTCCTTTCATGGAAATGAGGCATAGGAAATTCATAAGAAATTGACCTAGGCATAGGAGATGGGGGTTCCACATTTAGTCCTAAGTATGAAGTGAAGGAGACACCAAGGCACAGGTATCTCCTCAGCAGTTGTCCAGCCTTTTTGGCAATTGGAGCCTCTGGTGGAGGTTGGAGGTCCCCCTCCTTGCCTGTCATCCAGCCCGCTGGCTCTTCAGCTGGCTGCCACACCACCGACACTGCCAAGGAGGAGGCAGAAGGTTCGCCAGTCCCGCTGAGCTGACTAGGGCGCCAATTGTCCTGCATCAATTCTCCCTCTCTGGTCTCAGTTTTTTATCTGTAAAATGGGAATTTAAAACTCTTACTTTAATGAGTTGTCAGGATTAAATGAGAAATCACCTGAGAAACGCTTGCCCAGAACATGGCATGTATTCAAAACACGCGAGTTCACCCCTGATTTCTGTGCTCTGCCTCCCACCCGTGCCTCTGAATGGAGAAGGAGCTCAGCCCATGGTGGGGGTCCCTTCTGTTTCAGGGCCCAGCATGGACCTGACCTCGCTGTCTTGGGAGGTGGGCTGTGATGCCCCTGCTCCGGCGGTGAAATGCGACTACGACAGCCCTTACCGCACCATTTCAGGAGACTGTAACAACAGGTGCTTGGGCCAGGGTGGGCGTGAGGGGCAGACGTTGCGCCCCACCAGGGACTTTGCCCCTCGGGCATTGTAGGCAGAGCTGCTACTGCCACTGCCCTGCCCTCCCGGACTTGCATGCCCAACTTTCCGCTTTCTAAAGATCACGCGTCTCCAACAGTCCCCGTGAACCCACAGTCTCACTGGAAGAGACACCTTTCCCCAAGGCAGAGAGGCCGCGCCCTCAGGAGAGTTCGGAAACCCCCGGTTTGACGCTTGTCCTCTGCGTCCTCTTTCCCTCCCGCGGGGGTCCGGAGCTGTGGAGTCGCGGGCCCGCGGGGCTGGCGCTGCGTGGAACCCGAGGCTGAGGGCGGATCTTGGCTTTCAGGAGGAGGCCCGCCCTGGGCGCCGCCAACAGGGCGCTGGCACGGTGGCTGCCGGCCGAGTACGAGGACGAGCTGTCCCTGCCCTTCGGGTGGACTCCGGAGAAGACGCGGAACGGCTTCCCTGTGCCGCTGGTGAGGGTGGGCCGGGGAGGGGAGGCGATGATGGGAATCAGAGGGAAGGGATGCACCGCCTAAACACACGGAAAGAGAAGTAGGTGGGAGGGTAGAGCGATGCGCTGCGGAGCCGCTTCCCGGAGAGATTTGCACTGGCTCCCTGGCGATGTCCCCCCAAATGCCACTAGGCGGCAGCAGAGCTCGGAGCACGGAGCCCAGCCCCGTGCTGGTCAACTCCCAGTTGCCACAGGCCAGATACCCTGGGGTCTCCCAGGCAGATGGCCTCCCTGCCCCAGCCCCTGGAGTGCATCAGCTGTTGTTTGCCTGGAGGTCCTATCTGTTGGCCTCACCGGAGCTGGCAGGCCCTACTAGAGCCCTCTTCTATCCTCAGACCCCCGGCACCTCCGTGGCACTCACTTCACAAGCAGCCTGTCTTTATTTTCCCTCTCCCTAATGGGAAGGGCACTGGCCTTGCAAGTCGTCAAGTCATCCCATCCCTGCCCCTTTGTAGCTGCAGGACCGTGGAGAACTGACTTAACCCTTTCCAGGATTCAGTCTCCTGCTGTACAAGATGGGGTGATGCCACTCACCTCACAAGCTCCTCCTGAGGATTGAATGGACCTGTTACACTGTCAGCACTTAGTAAACCTAGTTGAATCTGAATCCTCAAAGCACTTTTTCCTCCAGTCCACCCTCCCCTTCTCTCTCCATCTGTAGGCCCGAAAGGTATCCAACAAGATTGCCAACTACATGGATGAGAGGGGTGTCTTGGACCAAAACAGGTCCCTGTTCTTCATGCAGTGGGGTCAAATTGTGGACCACGACCTGGACTTTGCCCCTGACACGGAGCTGGGGAGCAGTGAGTTCTCCAAAGCCCAATGTGATGAGTACTGTATCCAAGGAGGCAACTGTTTCCCCATCAGGGTAGGTCCTGCAGCTGTCTGGATGTCTCTGAAGAGTCCCTTGCCCACCCTGAAATAGGAGACATTCCCAACCTTCAGCCAGGATTTCTTGGTGGATCTTGGATGCTAATTTGATAGCTTCCCAAGCTTCACACATCTCTTCATTCACTCAGCCATTTATTCAGTAAATAGACATTAACCCCCTACTCTATGCCACCTAATACACAAAGCATGGGGATACAAAAGTTTATAAGAGCTCCTGCTCTCGGCTCGGCGCCTGTGGCTCAACCGGCTAAGGCACCAGCCATGTACACCTGAGCTGGCGGGTTCGAATCCAGCCCAGGACTGCCAAACAACAATGACATCTGCAACCAAAAAATGGCCGGGCGTTGTGGCGGGCGCCTGTAGTCCCAGCTACTTGGGAGGCAGAGGCAAGAGATTCGCTTAAGCCTAGGAATTGGAGGTTGCTGTGAGCTGTGATGTCACAGCACTCTATCCAGGGTGACAGCTTGAAGCTCTGTCTCAAAAAAAAGAAATATTTCAAATTGTATATAAAACCAGCACATTGTACCCCATGACTGCATTGATGTGCACAGCTATGATTTAATAAAAAACAAAACAAAACACAGCAATACAACTCATATTGTAATTTCTCTTTTAATATACGAATTATTTACAATTCGTCAGTTCTGATGCAGCTCCTTAGTTACAATTTAACATGGAACAACTGGGCAGGTGCAGTATGAGTGACTCTGCTCTTCCCTTGGTTTAGCTTTGACCTGAAGCTGGTTGCTCTGTGGAGAATATATATGGACTAATGCAATGGGGCCTAAGAATCCTTGCCCCTCACAAGTCCCGGACTGTATTGAGGGGAAGGCCTCAGTTCATTCTCACCTAGCCCATTCGATCCTGACCCTTCCCCTCTCCTGGGTTCAGGAGGTTCCTCGAGTTTTCTTGTTCCCACCCAGGCAGGGAGGGCTAGTGTCCAGCTGGGGGTTCTCCCTCCATTGGGCAGGGGTCCGTGCCTGGATGGCCAGTGCGTGGACTGGCCCAGCCAGCTCCTCCGACAGGGCAGCGTGTACCAGCCTGTGCCGTTGCAAGGGGCTTAGTCCCTCGAAACGAGAGCTCACCACTGCTACGCGGAAATGCGTCTCGCTGCCAGCTGGGACGGCGTGGCCGCCGCTCTCGTTGCGTAGCTCCAGCACCTCGGGGCTCAGGGCCTGCTCCAACTTGGCGCGAATGGCGGCCTCCACCGGACCGACAATCCGGGATTCCGCGCTGGTCCGGGATAAGCAGACGCGGCCAGCCATGGAGACCAGGCGCAGGACCCGCTGCCCACTCAGCATTGGCTACTGTAGAGAAGCCGACGCAAGTAATGAGGGTCACGGCCTTCTGCTTGGCGACAGCCCGCCCGCCCGCGGTCCCGGCAACCTTCCCCACCCAGCTTGCCCCCACTCCCTAGCCCGCCCCGCGTGACGCTTACGTCCCGCCCTGTGGGGAGTCAGCCTCGACGCCACACTGCAATACCAGAGACACCGCCCTTTCTGTTTGACGTGGAGGAATCTAGCCTCTAGGTGTGGGTAGTGGAGTGACAAGGGGGGATTAGAGAGACCCGCACGGGAGGCGCCTTCGTTCGTAAGGGCATTGCAAAGAATGGGCTGGTAGCTGCAAAAGTAGGGTGTGTGTAACTCCGTGCTTTTGGCTGAGCCGATGCCCCTGAGAACCCTCTGAACCCTAGTCTGGGCTCTTTCTACCTGCAGCCTCGACTACCGCGATTCCAGCTCAGCGCCAGAATTCCAGACGTTCCGGGAGAAGATGCGGCGCGGCGTCCCGAGGCGCGCTGGGAAATGGAGTCCTGCGGCCGGGAGGCGCCGCGCGCGCCCGAGGGCTCACGGGAACTGTAGTTCCGAGTTTCCCCACTCGCGAGGTCTGGGAAGTTCTGGACCAGAACGAGCGAAGACAAAGGGATTTGTCGCGCAGTTGGGGCTGGGATTATTCTTTCTATTTTTTTGATTCATTTTCTTTAATCTATATGATCAAGATGACAATTTTATTTTTTTTTCAGAAATTTATTTATTATTATTATTTTTTTATTAAATCATAGCTGCGTATTCTATTTTATTGAGAATAGATCTTGTAGATTATCTGGGGGAGGTGAACCTGTGGCTTTAAGGAAACTTGTGGCCTTTCTGGTCCTTAAGTGTGGTCTTTTTATTGATTGATTTTTTTGAGACAGGGTCTCATTATGTCACCCTCGATAGAGTGCGGTGACATCACAGCTCACAGCAACCTCAAATTCTTGGGCTCAGACGATTCTCTCACCTCCGCCTCCCCAGTAGCTGGGACTACAAGCGCCCACCGCAAATGCCTGGCTATTGTTGTAATTGTCATTTTTGTTTAGCAGGCCCGGGCTGGGTTCGAACCTGCCAGCCTTGGTGTATGTGTCCGCCCAACCTCTGAACATGGGCGCTGGAGCCCGATTGTATCTAAATTTTACATAAATCCTTTCAACAAAAGAGTTGCAGTAAAGAAAGATGGAAATTTCTTGTCTCCTTTGGTGCTTAAAGAAGTATGATCTTGGGCGGTGCCTGTGGCTCAGTGAGTAGGCTCCGGCCGCCGAGCCTATACTCAGTTCTTAATAGTTTTCAAATGTACCATTGCATCAGGCACATTAGGTGAGGTCCCCCCAAATATCCTCCCTCCCCCCATACCCCCCTCCCCTCCTCTCTCTCTCCTTTTCCCTTCTACTTTCTGGACTATAGTTATGTTTTGCCATTTGTATGAGTGTGTAGGTGGTTATATATTTATTTCATAGTAGTATTAAGTACATTGGATACTTTTTTTTCCATTCTTGAGATACTTTACTAAGAAGAATATGTTCCAGGGCTGCAGGGTGGAGAACAGGTTGTTGAGGAGGAATGACTGGAAGCAGGGAGACGAGGTGGGAGGTTACTGTAGCAGTCTAGATGAGAGACAATGATGACTTGGACCAAAGTAGTGGTGGTGGTGGTGGTGATGATGGAGGAAGTGTAGCTACCAGATGTATATTAGGATGGTAAAACCTACAGGATATGGTAATGGCTTGGTTATAGGAGAGGAAGCATCAAGTGTAATTATTAGGTTTGTACATCTGGAGTTGGAAAAATTATACAAATAATTCCAGCATACCCTTTACCCTGATTACTCAGATATTAACATTTTACCATGCTTTATTTCTATGTATCTATCTACACATATATATATTTTTTCCTTAACTATAAGAGGGTTTCGGAGATACAGTTCACTTAATTGCCTGTGGTGGTTAGTTTGATATTTATGTGGTATTTATTACAGATGAAGTCTCTCTCTGTCACCCAGGCTGGAGTGCAGTGGCATGTTCCTAACTCACAGCCAGGAGCTCATGTGATCCTCTTGTCTCAGCCTACCAAGTAGTTGGGACTACAGGTACATGCCACCACACCCAGCTAATTTTTAAATTTTTTTAAGACAGACTCTTGCTATGTTGGCCAGGCTGGTTTTGAACTTCACTCAAGTAATCTTTCCATCTGGTTCTCTCAGCGTGCTGGGATTGCAGGCGTGAGCCACCACATTAGCTTTGTGATGGTTAATTTTAATGTGTCAACTTGGGGCTACTTCTGTGTTTCTGGGCTATTGGTACTTGGATATTAGGTCAAACATTACTATGAGCCGGTGAGGGTACATAGAATGAGATTAACAGTTGAATTGGTAGACTGAGTAAAGGAAATTGCCCTCCATAATGTGAGGTCCACCCAAATACCCTCCCTCCTCCCATATCCCCCCTCCCCTCCCCTCTCTCTCCTCTTCCCTTCTACTTTCTGGACTATAGTTATGTTTTGCCATTTGTATGAGTGTGCAGGTGGTTACATATTTATTTCATAGTAGTATTAAGTACATTGGATACTTTTTGAGGCAGTGTGGGCCTCATTCAACCATTTGAAAGCCTGAGTATAACAAAAAGGCTGACCCTCTCCCAAGTGAGAAAGATGTCCTTCTGCCTGACTACTTTGAGACTGGAACCACAGCTTTTTCCTGCCTTGAGATTCTAACAAGCATTTGGCTCTTCCTGGGTCTTGGGGCCTGGCCTTTGAATTTGAAACACACCATTGGTTCTCAGGCTTTTTATTTCTATTTTTTCGTAGAGATAGAGTCTCACTTTATCACCCTTGGTAGAGTGCCGTGGTGTCACACAGCTCACAGCAACCTCCAACTCCTGGGCTTAGGTGATTCTCTTGCCTCAGTCTCCCGAGTAGCTGGGACTATAGGTACCTGCCACAACGCCTGGCTATTTTTTGTTGCAGTTTGGCCAGGGCCGGGTTTGAATCTGCCACCTTTGGTATGTGGGGCCGGGACCCTACCCACTGAGCCACAGGCGCCACCTGGTTCTCAGGCCTTTGTACCTGGACTGGAATTATATCATCTGCCCTTATTGGTTTCCAGATTGTCAACTCACCCTTGGGACTTGTTCGCCTCCATAATCAATAAGGTAACTCTTACTAATAATACCTATCTAGAAAAAAAAAGACATTTTCACATATAACCAGAATATAATTGCCAAGCTGCAAAAATTAACACAGATATATTACTATTATCTAATAAATAGGGTTCATTCAAAATTTGCCAATTGTTCCACTAACATGCTACATATAAAATGAAAAAAAATTTTTTTCTGGTCTGGAATCCAATTTAGGAGAGCATTCACCTGTTATGGCTGTTTACTTTCTATTAATCCGGAACAGTTCCTTAGTCTTTGTCTTTTATGACTTTGACTTTTTTGGAAGAGTACAGATCTTTTATTTTGTAAAATATCCCTCAATTTGGGTTTATCTAATGTTTCTCTATGGTAAAATTTAGCATAATGCATTTTGGCAGGAACACTGCAGAAGTGATGTTGAGTTGTCAGGGAAATTTA
The DNA here is from genome assembly GCA_963573935.1 of Arctocebus calabarensis. NCBI lineage: Eukaryota > Metazoa > Chordata > Mammalia > Primates > Lorisidae > Arctocebus > Arctocebus calabarensis. The sequence goes on from CAUYON010001958.1 coordinate 7,272, forward strand.
CCAGGTACACATGATCTTGACTTTTCCTATTACTAGTGATAATTCCGATCACACAATTAAAGTTTTTCCTGTAAAGTTTTCACTATAAAATTATTTTTTCTGTCTCTATATGTGGGAGATACTTTGAGTCTATGTAACTTCCTATTCCCTATTAAACTTTTGTCCACTAATTTTAGCATCCAAGTATATTTTTTCTTTTTTTTTGTTTATTTATTTATTTTTTTTATTGTTGGGGATTCATTGAGGGTACAAGAAACCAGGTTTTTCTTTTTTTTTTGAGACAGAGTCTCACTATGTCACCCTTAGCTCACAGCAACCTCAAACCCTTGGGCTTAAGCAATTCTCTTGCCTCAGCCTCCCAAGTAGCTGGGACTACAGGCACCTGCCACAAAGCCCAGTCTTTTTTTTTTTTTTTGCAGTTGTCATTGTTGTTTAGCTGGCCTGGGTGTATGTGGTTGGTGCCCTATCCACTGAGCTATGGGGCACTGCCCCTAAGAAGTACATTTGAGGCATCTCTTAGTCAAGGGTTAATGAAGATGAAATCACTGGGGGCAGGTGGGTGAGTGGGGTGAAATCACCTAGGGAGAGAGTATATGGTGAGAAAAGAATCAGAATGCTTACCAGAAAGACTGCTCTGGCTAGTGTGTGAAGAATGTATTTGAGGAGTAGGAAGGATAGAAACAAAAGGAGTGCAAAAGCCGGGTGGTGCCTGTGGCTCAAAGGAGTAGGGCACCTGTCCCATATGCCTGAGGTGGTGGGTTCAAACCCAGCCCTGGCCAAAAACTACAAAAAAAAAAAAAAAAAAAAAAGGAGTGCCTTTGTTAGGAGATGAAAGATAGTCTGAGAGAAGTTGTGGGGGCGTCTGTAGACCCAGCTACTCGACAGACTGAAGCAAGAGGATTGCTTGAGCCCAAGAGTCTGAGGTTGCTGTCAGTCATGATACCACAGCACTCTAACCAGGATGATCGAGTGAGACTCTGTCTCAGAAAAAATAAAGACGCATTGGATGGTTGAATGAATTAAGGTCTGAATGGAGAAGGCCAACATCATTATTATTGTGCAAATAAAAGCTTTCCAAATTGTAAGTTCCATAGGGCAAGCTCTTTGTTTGTAATAAAAACACAGTCATAATAATAAATACTATGTAGTGAAGGTCTGTCATATCAAAACTTTTAGAAGCTTTAGGCACTGACAGATTATGGAAGACATCTTATGTGTAATTAAAACAAAACAAACAACAATAAAACACTTATCTGTGAGCCGAGCACAGTGGCTCACGCCTGTAATCCAAGAACTCTGGGATGCCAGGGCGGGTGGATCAACCAAGCTCACAGGTTTCAGACAGATGAGTCAGAGCGAGACCTCGTCTCTAAAAAATAGCTGGGCATTGTGGCGGGTGCCTGTAGTTCCAGCTACTTGTTACAACAAAGTAAGAGTCTGTCTCCGAAAAAAAATACTCATCTGTAACACAAGGATTGGTATATACAACAATTACTCATTATTTCCATCATTCTGTTTACATAGTCTATTATTTATGATTGGCATTTAGTGTGTTTGTTGTTGAAAAATAAATATTTTAGAAAAGAAAATGCTAATTCTCTAAGAGTATTGTTTCATTTATTCATGGCAAAATCATTTAACTATTTTTTTTTTTTAAGAGACAGAGTCTCACTTTATTGCCCTCAGTAGAGTACTGTGGCATCACAGCTCACAGCAACCTCTAACTCCTGGGCTTAGGTGATTCTCTTGCTTCAGCCTCCCAAGTAGCTGGGACTACAGGTGCCCACCACAAAAATCATTTAACTATTAAGAGCCAGGTAGAAAGAATCACAAATTCTTTTTTTGTGTGTGTGAGACAGTTTGCCTCTGTCACTCAGGCTATAGTGCAGTACAGTGAAACTCCTGGGCTCAAGTGATCCTCCTGACTCAGCCTCCTGAGTAGCTGGATTATCAGCTTGTGCCACCACATCTGGCTAATTTTTCTATTTTCTGTAGGGATGGGGTTTCACTATTTTGTTCAGACTGGTCTGGAGTCCCTGGCCTCTAGCAATCCTTCCCCTTCAGCTTTCCAAAGTGTTGGAATTGTAGGTGTGAGCCACTGTGCTTGGCAGAATCAACTCTTGATTCAAATATAAGGAAGACATGGTCTCTATGGTCTCTCTCAGGAGGTGGTTACAGAAAGGAGGTGAGAGCAATATTAAAGCTCAGTACAGGCTCGGCACTTGTGGCTCAGTGGGCTAAGGCGCCAGCCACGTACACCTGAGCTGGTGGGTTCGAATCCAGCTCAGGCACGCCAAACAACAATGACAGCTGCAACCAAAAAATGGCTGGGCATTGTGGCGGGCGCCTGTGGTCTCAGCTACTTGGGAGGCGGAGGCAGGAGACTCGCTTGAGCCCAGAAGTTGGAGGTTGCTGTGAGCTGTGATGCCACGCACTCTATCCAGGGTGACAGCTTGAGGTTCTGTCTCAAAAAAAAAAAAAAAAGTTTAAAGCTCAGTACAGAATGATAAGTGCTATTGCCAGAATATGAACACAGAGACATGGATACACCAAGGCTGTTTGTGTGGGAGTAGTGAAGGCCTCATCTAACTCGTTTAAGAAGGTTTTTTTTTTTTTGAGACAGAGCCTCAAGCTGTCACCCTGGGTAGAGTGCTGTGGCATCACAGCTCACAGCAACCTCCAATTCCGGGGCTCAAGCGAGTCTCCCACCTCCACCTCCCAAGTAGCTGGGACCATAGGTGCCCACCACGACGCCCGGCCATTTTTTGGTTGCAGCCGTCATTGTTGTTTGGCGGGCCCAGGCTGGGTTCGAACCCGCCAGCTCAGGTGTACATGGCTGGCGCCTTAGCCCGTTGAGCCACAGGCGCTGAGCCGTTTAAGGTTTTACATGGGCTCGGCACCTGTGGCTCAAGCAGCTAAGGTGCCAGCCACATACACCTGAGCTGGTGGGTTCTAATCCAGCTTGGGATTGCCAAAACAAACAAACAAAAATGGCTGGTGTTGTGGCAGGCACCTGTAGTCCCAGATATTTGGGAGGTGGAGGCAGAAGACTCGCTTGAGCCCAGGAATTGGAGGTTACTGTGAGTTGTGATGCCACAGCACTCTATCCAGGGTGACAGCTTGAGTCTCTGTCTCAAAAAAAAAAAAAAAAAGAAAAGAAAAGAAGGTTTTACATGGAATCTAAAGTATTAAACTTAATTTGCTTTCTTTCCTTCAGGGAAAAAAGTAAGGCTGGATAAGTTAAATGACTTCATTAAACACTAATTACCTAGTTATTAGTTAAAGAGTATAAATATGGTGAAGAGCATGTTCCTTGAGTCAGGCAGGCCCGGGTTCTAATCATGTCTTAAGTAGCTCTCTCTGAGCCTGTTTATCAGTGAAACACATAATTAAATCTACTTTGTAGGTAGTCACTAGCATAACGTTTATCACATACTAAAGGTTCAACATAATTTTCCTTTCCCCTTCCTCACAGCACAAGGCATTGTGACAGAAGTAAACAGAGATCAGAAGTCAAAGAGAAAGGGAGGTCAGCTGGCTCCTCCAGCAGGGACTCTCAGGGTACCAGGATTGTGGTGGGGTCCTTATTACCTGGATTTTGTTCTTAGCCTTGTTAAGTCTGAAAAGTTGACACCAGAATGTCCAGAATTGACTGACTTCTTGAGGAGGGAGCCATGCTAATAAAATATACAAGAAGTTTATGAATAGTCCAGAATGTAAATTCATTAACTTCTAATGATAGGTGCAGATTTCTATAACTGGATCCCCTCTTCTTGGTCTCATATTTTTATTTTAAAATATAATAACCAGGAAGTTTTAATTGAGCACAAAATCTGACTGAAGACTTGGATTGTCTTGAGAAATACTTCTCCCAGGCTGTGAGAAAAGGCTGACGTTTTCATTACCAAGAACTCCTCTATTAGCCCAAACCTTTTGGTTTACTAGATACATGCTCTTCATGTTGGAGAAAGGCAATGTATTCCCACAATAATTGCCACTTGTTTAGACTATATGGAACACACTTTTCAGTTAACAAATTCATCTTCTCAAATGATGTAATATAATCAACTGGGGCTGGGCACAGTGTTTCATGCCTGTAAACCCAGCACTCTAGGAGGCCAACACAGGTGGATTGCCAGAGCTCATAAGTTTGAGACCAGCCTGAACTGGATAGAGCAAGACCCTGTCTCTAAAAATAGCTGGGTATTAAAAAAATAAGTAAAGAATAGTTGGGTATTGTGGCTGGCGCCTATAGTCTCAGCTACTTGGGAGGCTGAGGCAAGAGAATCGCTTAAGCCCAAGAACTGGAGGCTGCTGTGAGCTCTGACTCCAAAGCACTCTACCGAGGGTGACAAAGTAAGACTCTGTTACTTGAGCCTAAGAGTTTGAGGTTGCTGTGAGCTGTGACTCATGGCACTGGGGGAGGGGGGGAGGAGTGGGGGACAAAATGAGACTGTCTCAAAAAAAAAAAAAAACGTGGTGCCTGTGGTTCAGTGAGTAGGGTGCTGGCCTCATATACTGAGGGTGTTGAGTTCAAACCCAGCCCCGGCCAAACTGCAACAACAACAACAACAAATGTGTGTGTTATGTATATATATATAAAATCAACTGGGTTAGAACTATCTTGTTACATTTTACTATTGAGGAAACATTCCCATCACCTCTGATGGGAGCTGGGTGTTTCCCAAATCCGTAACTCTACACATAGGTGATACTAATTTAACTCTCAGAGTTTACCAGAGTCCCTCTTATTTTCTGGAGACATTTCATCACAGACTTGCTTGTACTGGTGTCAATTATCTGTACACCCATTGCCCAATAATAGCACACACCCAATATATGCCAGTTGAATGAAAGGTGAGGACAATCCAAAATCAGAAAAGGGCCCAAACTATGTAACATTTAAGTCTATTTTTTTCCTCTGTAGCATTCTACCTCCTGTTCTTATGGGATTCTCAAAAATGTGTAAAAATGGTGTGGGGAATGTAGAATCCCTAGGGCTGAGAAGCTGGGGAATAAGAAACAGAAGACCTTTCTGAAAAGGAAGCCCGGTGGAGGACCACCAAAGCGATTGACTGTAGGTACCCTTGAGAGGCCGTTGCTCAAATCTAAAGGACCCAAGATCGAGTAAACCAAGGGAGCACAGTGAAAACGCCTTTAGAAATATTTAGGTTGTGGTGAGCGCCTGTAGTCTCAGCTACTTGGGAGGCTGAAGCAAGAGAATGGCCTAAGTCCAGGAGTTGGAGGTTGCTGTGAGCTGTGACTCCATTGCACTCTACCGAGGGTGATAAAGTTAAGACTCTGTCTCTTAAAAAAAAAAAAAAAAAAAGACAGAAAGAGTTAGGAACTAGCTCAGTGCCCATAGCTCAGTGATTAGGGCACCAGCCACATACACCGGGGATGGCGGGTTCAAACCCAGCCCTGGCCTGCTAAATGACAATTACAACAACAAAAATAGACGAACGTTGTGGTGGGCGCCTGTAGTCTCAGCTACTTGGGAGGCTGAGCCAAGAAAATGGCTTAAGCTCAAGAATTTGAGGTTGCAGTGAGGTGTGATGCCATGGCACTCTACCAAGGGCAACAAAGTAAAACTGTCTCAAAAAAAAAAAAAGAAAGAGAGAGAGAGAGAAAGAAAGAGAAAGAAAGAAAGAAAAAGAAAGAGAGAGAGAGAGAGAGAGAGAGAGAGAGAGAGAGAGAGAGAGAGAAAGAAAGAAAGAAAGAAAGAAAGAAAGAAAGAAAGAAAGAAAGAAAGAAAATAGATTAAGGAACCGACTGGACATGCTGTTGAGATGCAGAGGAGTCTCTCGCTTAGGTATCTGTAAGTTTGTTGGTGCAACTCAGGGGAAAAAAGGCAGAGGGGAGGGTGGGGGTTGTTTGCCTGAGTTTGCGTTTGGAGAAGTTGACGCTGTGTTTGAGGGCTTACTAGGACAAATGGATCGAAGTATGCAAGGGGATGAGCTTCGGAAATAAATCTGGATGTTAGTTTAAAGCATGGAAGTAAGACTCTTCGTGAAGAGTGAAGTATTGGAGATAAGGAAGCAGAGTCCGGCTAGACTCGCGGATATAGGCATGGGCAAAGGAACGCAAGCAGGGTAAGTAAAGTCCGAGAGGTAGGAAGAAAAACCGAAAGCAGACGCCTCCTGGAGGCCAAAAGGAGGATGGCAAAGCTTTTCTAGCATTGGTCAAACCCCATTCCGAGGAGGGTGTTTGGCAGGCAAATGGGGGTGGGACGAAGCCGCACTGCAACCAGTGACTGCATTGAGCGGAAAAGAGGCAGTCGTGTATTTAAGGCAGTTTGGCTGTGACGAGGCAGAAAGAGTAGGATTTGGGAGGGTAACCTAGGGCTGAAGGTACTAAGAGTGTCAGACTCCCATACCCTCGAATGGGAGTAACTATCCGTGCACCTGATGTCCTCTGCGGTCCTTCAGGGTTCTTCTTGGGCTTTCCTTGGTCTAAAGGAGACACAAAACAAAGTACAACAAGGTAAAAATAAAACAACATGTTGATCGAAAACCTCTTTTAAAATCCTGGCATGCAAATAAGGTGTTTTAATGTGGCTCTCTGCGATTGGTAGGAACTTACAAAATCCGTCATTTCCTCTGGTAGCAGGATGCAAACAAAGCAAGAGCCTGCTTTCTGCTTTGCTATTGGCTGTTTGATTTGACTTCGCTTTTAGCCAATCAAACCAGTTCCCTCACCCCTCCCGGGAGCTCTTATAAATTACATCAAATTGGTTATCCTTTCCACATCCTCCTTGAAAAAGAAGCTGTCACTGCATTTTTAGCTATAATGTCAGGACGCGGAAAGCAAGGCGGCAAAGCCCGCGCCAAGGCCAAGTCACGCTCGTCCCGTGCTGGCCTTCAGTTCCCAGTGGGGCGAGTGCACCGCTTGCTGCGCAAAGGCAACTACGCTGAGCGGGTAGGGGCCGGGGCACCGGTGTACTTGGCCGCTGTGATCGAGTACCTGACGGCGGAAATCCTGGAGTTGGCTGGTAACGCGGCCCGAGACAACAAGAAGACGCGAATCATCCCTCGCCATCTGCAACTAGCTGTGAGAAATGACGAAGAACTCAACAAGTTACTCGGGGGTGTCACTATTGCCCAGGGTGGCGTTTTGCCCAATATCCAAGCTGTCTTGTTGCCCAAGAAAACGGAGAGTCACAAGCCTGGCAAGAACAAGTAAATAACTAGGAGGCTTAATGTACGTCCTCCTCAAAGGCTCTTTTAAGAGCCACAAAAGTGGCAAATGAAGGGCTGATCACAAAACAGCGCATTAGCTCTTTCTTTGAAAATTTGGGTGGCTCTAAAAAGAGCCTTTGGTTTAGTTTGTCTGGGCTTATTTACTTTTGGCTTTGTGGCTTTCAGTTTTCTTTGGTAATAGAACGGCCTGGATGTTAGGCAAGACGCCGCCCTGGGCGATGGTGACTTTGCCCAATAGTTTGTTTAGCTCCTCATCGTTGCGGATGGCCAGCTGGAGGTGACGGGGGATGATGCGCGTCTTCTTGTTGTCCCGGGCCGCGTTGCCGGCCAACTCCAGGATTTCCGCCGTCAAGTACTCGAGGACTGCCGCCATATAGACTGGCGCACCAGCGCCGACCCGCTCGGCATAGTTGCCTTTGCGCAGCAAACGGTGCACTCGCCCTACTGGGAACTGAAGGCCAGCGCGGGATGAGCGCGACTTGGCCTTGGCGCGGGCTTTGCCTCCCTGTTTTCCACGGCCAGACATAGTTAAAGTTGAAGTTTAAAAAAAAGATATAGCTCAGAAGCTCGAAACAAAACAAGATTGAAAGAGAACCAAGCAGAAAGCCTTTATAAGCTCTTGTAGGGGTGGGGTCAGGAACGAGTTTTCCATTGGTCCTAATTTGGCTCCAGAAAAGACCAATCAAGTCAAGAATCAGTACGGTTACGTAGTTACTGCTGAAAACGCAAGGTCCCTACATGGACCAATAGAAATGAAAGATTTTTGGAGCCCTAATTTGCATAAGGTGGTTATAAAAGGATCAGGCCCGCCCACTTTCCTACTTCTTTTCATTGCTAAGCTGTGTTTGTTTCGCGTGTAACTATGCCTGAGCCGGCAAAATCTGCTCCTGCTCCTAAAAAGGGCTCCAAGAAAGCCGTCACCAAAGCCCAGAAAAAAGATGGCAAGAAGCGCAAGCGCAGCCGCAAGGAGAGCTATTCCATCTACGTGTACAAGGTGCTGAAGCAGGTCCACCCCGACACTGGCATCTCCTCCAAGGCCATGGGCATCATGAACTCTTTCGTCAACGACATCTTCGAGCGCATCGCCGGGGAAGCATCCCGTCTGGCACATTACAACAAGCGCTCCACCATCACGTCCCGCGAGATCCAGACTGCTGTGCGCCTGCTGCTGCCCGGCGAGCTGGCCAAGCACGCAGTGTCCGAGGGCACCAAGGCGGTCACCAAGTACACCAGCTCCAAGTGA
>CAUYON010001959.1:0-18265 GCA_963573935.1 Arctocebus calabarensis
CTAATTATTAGAGAAATGCAAATCAAAACCACCCTGAGATACCATCTAACTCCAGTGAGAATGGCCCACATCACAAAATCTCAAAACTGCAGATGCTGGCGTGGATGTGGAGAGAAGAGAACACTTTTACACTGCTAGTGGGACTGCAAACTGATACAACTTTTTTGGAAGGAAGTATGGAGAACTCTCAAAGAACTCAAGCTAGACCTCCCATTTGATCCTGCAATCCCATTGCTAGGCATCTACCCAGAAGGAAAAAAATCCTTTTATCATAAGGACACTTGCACTAGACTGTTTATTGCAGTTCAATTTACAATTGCCAAAATGTGGAAACAACCTAAATGCCCACCAATCCAGGAATGGATTAACAAGATATGGTATATGTACACTATGGAATACTATTCAGCCATTAAAAAAAATGGAGACTTTACAACTTTTGTATTAACCTGGATGGAAGTGGAACACATTATTCTTAGTAAAGCATCTCAAGAATGGAGAAACATGAATCCCATGTACTCAAGTTTGATATGAGGACAATTAATGACAATTATTGACACGGTGGGGGTGAGGGAAGGTGAGAGCAGAGAGATAAAGAATGAGGGAGGGGTGGGAAAAGGTAGAGCAGAGAGAGGGAAAGAGCGAGGTGGGTGGGGTCTTGGTGTGTGCCACACCTTTGGGGGCAAAACACGATTGTAAGAGGGACTTTACCCAACAAATGCAACCAGTGTGACATGATTTCTTGTACCCTCAATGAATCCCCAACAATAAAAAAAAATTATATCACATTTTTAAAATGTCACATATAGTTTAATTACACATTAAGCTCTTATTTGATTAATGCATTTACTTAGTTAACAGAACTTTCTCTTCTTAAGGTAAGAATTCTGCTAATTTCATGACATGTCTTTAATTTTTTTTTTTTTACTCTGTGGAAGACAATCTGAGTTAAAACAATTTAGTCCTTTTTTTCCCTTTCCAATGTTATGGAAAATACTATTTCTATATTGACAGCCAGAATATCACACTTTAATCCTTCTGGAACTTCATTTGTTCCACTACTCCACTATTCAAACACAGTTGTTAGTAGTGACCAGGGCGGGCTATCTTTGAAAAGCCCCTGGCTGCCACACACCCATTGCTAGAATTTCTGTAGTCTCAAAGCTAACACTTAGGCTTATGCAGCATTTTTTAAGATCCTCAGTGTTAGTAATAAAAAAGTCATAAATAATTCCTGTGTGAAGCTCTCTAGTTTTCATCAGTATTTTTGACTTAATACAAAGGCATTTTTAGAAGTAAGTCCTATTACTGTCTGTGAAACAATGCAAGGCTGTGGTAGGTCTATTTGAGACAAGATTTCACAGCTATGTCATAAAACATATCTGAGTAAAAACACATGGTTTCTTGATCATTAAGATTTTTCCAATTGAATGGTCCAAGCTTCAAAATACAGCAGCATTTGGTTTCTGCTTTGATACCTGTAATGAATAACCAAATAACCCCAGAAGGCCATGAGATTAACAGTCTCTAAAATCTAGTGCATCTTTCCTGAAGTACACAAATAAACCTCTTTTCTTGATTTAGTCCAAAATAAAATATGCCCAGACATATGGGCTCAAATCCATTCAATTGCTCATAACAGCTTCTATCTGCGGGCATCAGGGCTGATTTCCTGTTCCAAATCACTTCTTGATGATATTAAAATGTTTTCTGCTAAATGGTAGTGATATAATTCCTTGAAAAGGAATCAGATAGAAATGTAATTCAAAGAAATTTCAAGTTAGGAAAGAGTTAGCCAAAATTATTTCCTAAAATTCCTTTTCCCATCATAGGGAAAACTTGCTTTGAAGACATTGAAAAGAATCTGGCAAATTTCCAATGTACAATACAGCATTATTAACTCTAGATCTCCTGATGTACATTAGCTTTTTCAACTTATTTATCCTCTTTAACTGTAAGTTTGTAACCTTTGGCCTCCATCTCCTCATTCCCTCCACCTCTCTGCCTCCATAACCATCTATCTATTGTTTCTATGTATTCAACTTTTTAAAAAAGATTCCACATATAAATGAGATCATATAGTAGTTTCCTTTCTACATAAAAACATGATGTTGTACATCTTAAATTTATAAAAAAAGAAAATAAAAGAATCTTGCAATATGTAACATGCACCTACATTTCAAATTTCAGATTAATGGCCTGAGCTCAAATTTGGCTAAAGAAAGCACAAAACACTTAGCAATTATTCATTCCCTCCTTACTTAGTACTCTCTGATTTATTTTAAAAAAAGAGTCATTGTCACCAACAGGGTAAGATGTTATATGTCATTGTTTATTCTCAAAATGCGCGCGGCTGAAATGTCTGAACTTCACGTTCTTTTCACAACCTATTTCCTAGAGCACAGTGCCCAGCTTCAGGTCCCTAACCATACGCACCGCAGGAGGAAGGTGTGATCCCTGTAATTTTCTCTCTGGTGGGAGTCCTAGTAACCCTCCCTCCACACCCACTGTTGTCCATATTCCAGGTCTGGCTATATAGTTTCATATTTGGTGAAGTCCTGGGAATAAACCATAGGATGGAATCATTCAGTAAGTCCTGTAAGCTAAGTGGTTTTAATGCTACTTGGCTTATTCCAGGTTCTTAAGTTACATACACTCCCAATGTGCTGTTCTGGATGTGGGTGGCCTCAGTAAGTCACCAGCAGCCCCAATCCCACTGGCCCTGGACAAAGATCTGCTCTCCACTCTGCTCTTAGTGGCGGAGGGAGGTGGGAGCTCACTCACGTTCCCAAGGAACAAACAGGCCAACTGGTGATTTCAGAGCATTAAACATGTTCCTATGCTGGAACTCAGTTCCTGCAGCACACTCACATTTTTCATAGGAGACACACCAAATCCTTTCATAGCTTTTGTTCTCATACAGAGAGAAAAGTGGGATAAACAAGTCATTCTTTGCATTTTAAGCAAATGAGCTACTTGGATTCGGAACACATTGCACCTTTATTACCAATCATTAGTAAATAAAACCGATTTTGGATTCTAGCAGTATATGTATATCCAAATGGCCAAATTTCATAACTAGGATGAACACATAAGTCAGTAATTACCAAATAATATCCAGCTTTTATGATACAAGTAATACTGAGACTAATGTATGCTAAGCTAGTAAGATGTATCAGATACTGTTCTAAGTGCCCTTAATGATCCAGACCACAGCCCCATGAGATAAATGAAGACATTATAGGCACAGAGAAATGACATGACTAGTCCTAGGTCTCAGACCAAGCAAATAATTGACCAGAGATCTGATTCCACAAACCAAACTGAGATAATATCTACAATATCCATCACAAAAAAAAAGTGTTTGGAAAATAGGAACTGCTCAAAGCCTGTTTGCTACTATTATTTACTAAACTATATTCAAGCAGCAATCATTATTTTGGTGAGCATGTATGCAAAGAAGCAGAATATTCAACCTGTTTGAATAGAGAAATGAATATTGTCCATGTTTCTGACATAATCAATGTATCCCTCCCCCAAACATGTTAGTTTCCTAATTTGGACATTGTCCTTTTGAAATTGTGAACTTCTAGACCAATACAAGATTAAAATATTTTAGATTATGAGAATTGGGAGGAAAAAACAAAGTGAATTATTTACTGAGATGCGGAATAAAATATTTTTATTAATAGATATACTTAGATTTTTTTAAAAAATCTTAAAAATTTAACAATGTAAGTTGTTCATTATTAGTGTCAGTATTAAACTTATATTGATTTGGGGCCAGGTACAGTGGCTGACACCTATAATCCTAGTACTCTGGGAGGCTGAGGTGGGTGGATCGCCTGGACTCAGGAGTTTGAGACCAGCCTGAGAAAGAATAAGACCTTATCTTGAAAAATAGCCAGGTGTTGCAGCAGGTTCCTGTAGTCCCAGCTACCTGAGATCACTTGAGCCCAGGAGTTTGAGGTTGCTGGGAGTTATGACACCATGGCACTCTACCTATAGCACCAGAATGAAACTCTGTCTCAAAAAAGGAAAAAAAAAAAACTTGTATTAATTTATTTAAGTGAAATAAACATACATTACTAAGTAAAATTTTCAATAAGAAGCCATGTATTTTATACACAGTAGGAGAAAGTCTTTGAAATACCTGGTAAAGAAAAAAGATTTTTACCAATTGCAAAAATCCCAAGCTTTGGGCCTGATAGAGCTGGATTTAGATTTCTCATTACAGATGTATCTTTGGGAAGGTTTACACAACCTCCTTCAGTTTCTATTTTCTCACTTTGAAAGGATGCCTGTGTAGATTGCATGAGATAATGCATTTGGGATGTGCCTGGCATTTACTACACACTCAGTAAGTAGTAGTTTTATTTATTTATTTTTGGATGAAAGGTCTTTATTGGTGGGGGATGCAGAGCAGCATTAAGGAGGAGAGAAAAGGGAGAGAGAGAGAAAGAGAGAGAGAGAGGGAGAGGGAAAGAGAGGAGAGGAAAAGGGGGGAGAGAGGAGAGAGCAGTAAGTAGTAGTTTTAAATAGGCCTTATACATTTGGAGGAAGGAACATTTCCATGGGCAAAAAGCGGCAGTGGCCTGTGTCCTCAGGCTTTGCTCAAGGCATTTCTTGGCACAACTTCTCAGTTATCTTTCATCCTTATGGGCAGTGGTAACTGAGTAAGAGCAGTGTGGATGCCAAGTGGAGATTGGTGGGTGAACATCAGAGGTGGACGGATGGTGAGAACAATGCTACCTGGTCCCCTGCAGGGCCACACAGGCTGTGCTGGGCACCTGGCCGGCTCAAGTGAGGGCCATTCAGACTGGTTAGATGTCTCCCTGTCCTCATTAGGACACCACACTATTGTCTGGGCATCAGCTTTGGGTAAGTGCTAAGAAAGATGAGGTGGAGTGCCGAAGAGATGAACAAAGCCTCGTGGAGCTAAAAAGAAAACTAGATCTATGACAGACAACAGAGCAGACTACAGAATGAAGGGAGCATGTTGTAGGGAAGGCAGAGGGGCAGGGCAGGGAGGATGCTCTGTGAACACAGCCCTACCCCGCCTCCACTGCCTGTGGTTTCTGAAAATCCCAGTGAATTACCCTCACTCTTAGAATTCCCCCTGGGAGATCTACTGTGTTCTACATCCCATCTGAATAAGGAACTTTCCTAGCAAAGAACAACTGCCTCTTAAATGATTAGTAGTTGCACTTCCATTTCTTCAGATAATTTAACAGATATTTATTGTGTTCCCTATGGCAGAGAGGGAAAAGAATTTGCTAGAAATAACAAAGATGGGAGCGACAGGCCCTGATAACCAGGAGCTGGCAGGTCAATGTGGAAGTCGGACTCATAAGTAAGAATAGAGACCACACAGGGAGACATATGCACAGATTGTCATGGAAGAAGGTGAGATAGTGTCCCAGAGCCAGTCCAAGGAGGTCAGGACATTTTTATTGTGTTATAAATAAAGAAAAACATTTCAGGAGCATGGGGCATAGGGGAGGACTTTTAGACCATACATGTTTTTGTTTTCTTTTTTCACTTAGTGTTAGGTGTTAGAACTTGATGGACTTACCAGAAGGAAAAGAAGCAGAGAGAAGACCAACAGAGAGAAGCAGAGTATAATTTCCAACGGAGATCACCCCAGTGACAAAGGGCCGTGTGCTGCACAGACACAGAAATCCCAAATATACTTGCGGCCAAAGGGCATTGCTTGCAATAAACAGATCCAAAAAAGAATTTCAAACACACTCTGTGCACCACTTGTTTGCCCACTTAAACCCTGGCATTTATCTGACATCCAGCATTGTACAGTTCTCGGATGCTGTGTGCCCTGCTGAAAGGACTTCTAGCTCTCAGCTCCCACCCAGCACCTCAGCCACCCGGCACTATCATGTGCGGGCCTGCATGAGGCTCTGGAAGAAAATCTGCGTCTCAGCCCAAAACCAGAGTGTAAATTTGCTCTGTTTCTCTTATTAGTCTAATTTTGCACACTAAAATATCTAGAACTAGAGCCCACATTTTTTTTTCTAATATGAAACCACGTTCCAATAACGATGTGTTTCCACACAGGCCTTAGAAAGTAATAAGCACCAGATCGCAGGGCAAGGCAGGAGGGATGCCACCATAGGCCAGTTCTACCTTGCCTACAAGTGTCTTGTCTCCTACAAACTGCAAACCTTTTCCTTCAAACTGCAAACCTTTCCCAAACACTTAACCACACATGTGTGTGCATGCATATGTATATATACACATATAAAACATGCATATGCATAGTGTATTTACACATTTATGATCACAACACTTAGGGTATTTGCATGTCTAAATGCAATAACTTCAACATTATTTAAAAACACTTTCATGGGGCTTCAATCATATTGCTCCACCATTTCTTAGAATACAGAATTAATGACTTTTGCAAATGAAGAAATTAAGCCCCCGGCTTACTGACCTGTTTACAACAAACTGCTCTAAAGCAGAGCGGCGGATAGAATTAGTAATTTCTTATTCTGCATTTGGTCTGCTTGTCCCTCCGTGCTCTGCTAAATTACATAAAACGCATGAGCCCGTCCTCACCTACACACAGGCCAGGCGTATTTTCTATTTCCTCTTGACTTGTAAGCAAAGGCAGTTCCGTTCAATGCCCGTTCATGATAACAATCACCTAGATTAAAAGTAAGCCCTTTGGAAGATGTGTTGCTTTTTCCACAGAGAGATCCATCTTGTGATGTGTGACATTTTTGTTTCCATTATAAAAACGACAGCTTGTGGCTATGAAAATGGCTGATGAAACGTTTAAAGGTGTTGTGTGAGCTCCTGATAATGGTGCTATTAATCTTAGCGTCACTCAGACTTGAGCAGACTAGCAGATCATCTACTGCGCCTTGAGTGGTTGATTTAATTATTTTGAGCCATCCCTGATTAGATGGCAGGCAGTGCCATGGCAGACTTTCCTTAGGTGGCCCTTGTCCATAAATAACCCCCATTCCCTTCGTCCTGCTGCTCCTGGGCCCTCTCCCAGCCCCCAGGTCCTGGCTGCATTACAGCCTGCTGAACCCTGCTACCCAGGGGTTAGCGTGAGATGGAATGGGGGCAAAGGGTTCCAAGTCTGGGGGACTAAGGATCACAGGGATTTGTACTCTGTGTTCCCTGTCAGTCCTTGGAATTTTTCATCAATTTTTCAGTCACCCCAAATCTGTTCTGGAATTCAAGAAACTTAATAATGATGCCATGTAAAGGAATTATTACAGATGTCTACATGATCCCCTTGAAAGAATCCTTTACATTTCAGAAAAATACCTTCCTTTGAAGAGGAGATGCCCATAAAGGCCTATTGGCTCCTATTGAACTACATATTTTTGATTTCCTAATACCAGGCTTCAAGCGCACTTTTGGCAATCCACCAGGAATTTTGGGTAGGAAGGTTTTGAGTTACATACCTTCATACAATAAATTTTATCTGACAAGCCAACCACTCACTTTTATTACCATGTCTCATTTTCCCAGGCACACACACTTTACAGATTCAAAAGGCTCACCCTGCCCCCACCCCTGGGTGTACATGTACTCTTTGTAAAACATTCTTTGAATGAGCTAAAATAAGATCATTATTCTAATTGTATTTTGCACAGAAAGTTTGCTTTTTGAAATAAATACCTACAAATTTCTATGAGACAACTGTCACTAATAAGAACATTCATGAATATGAAGTATACTAATCAAATTTTATGGGCTATTATTCAACTGCTTTTATAAAATGCTTTCTAATTGTTTTTCTTCCTCTGATGCAAATGTAGTTGCTGAAGAAGTAAAGGGAAGCCTCAGTAGTTTTCATTAGTGCAATAATTTAAAGATTGTTCCCTTTATTTGTTTGTAAATACTGGGAAGCTTTTCCATATTATACTCTCCCTGCAGACAAAGAAGCTGCCAGTGGGTCCAGCGGGTCCTCCCAGTGGAGAGCACATTTCACACTGCTGGCTACCATTGCCTTCTACCCTGCAATATTAAAAGAGAGATGGAAAATGTACATAGTCTAATGTCTGCCAATCAGAGATGTGCTTCACAGAGATTCAAGTTAAAACAGCAGAATGAAAACCACCAACTGCCCCTCTTTAACTGAGGCTATAAACTCTTCACCTAGATATTCCCTGGATCTTCAGCAGTCCCCCAAACCCCATTTCCCAATCTCTTTCCATGCTCATTTTGCTCCAGAATGTGTATGGAGGGGTGTGAACATCAGTGCACAGTGTCATGTTCATCAGTTCATTCATTTAATAAGAAAATACTTTGGCCTGACCCAGCCACTGTGTTTCAAGTGCCACTGTGAACAGAGCCAACCATGCCTAAATCCTTCAACCACTTATGAATTTATGAGATATGGGGCAGCTAATGACTTAACCTTTCTGTTTCTCATTTTCCCCATCCATCAAGCAAGGACCCTAACATTGCCTATTTCATCTGGTAGACAGAAGAGGAGGAAAGTGGCTCTACTTTCCAGAAAAGCAGAAATGCAATGACTGTACTTCTACATTTCGCTGTAGACACTTTATGATTTTTCCTAATGGTTTTCACATACACCATATTGTTTTATCCTCATCCTGGCTTTGTGAAGTAGTGAATATTATCTCTATTCTACTCAAAAGCTGAGGAAACTGAGGCCAAAGGAGAGTCACATATGAACCTGATATCTCCCACCAGGGTCCCTTAGTGTACGACAGCACTCCTGGACACTGCTTTACAAAGCCCATCTTGCAAAGATGATGTAATGACAAAAGTATGTTAAAACTACCAGCCATCAGTTACAGCCTTGGGGTCATACTCTAGTCAATGGTAGGCAAATATCTGTGGGTTCTCTGACTGGCCTGGCAAAACATTTCTCTGATATAAACTCCATCGGATAAAGAAATGCCAATATTAGCAACCCTTTCTTGATGGAAAACATTGACCTTTTCCTGTACTATTTGTCAAAAATTGTGCATAGACCCACAAGAGGGAATATATTTAGTCTATAATGCTTCAAAGTGAATGATTTCACTGGCTTCATTCTTGGGAGAAAAAGCTGGGTGGAAAGAGAGATCTTTCCCTCTGCCAGGGAAAGAGATGTCATGAAGAGAAACAGAGGCAGGGTCCACAGCCCTTTGTTGTCTGTCTCATTGCCCTTTCAGTTTCAGGAAAGCCCTACACATTGCTGACTGTGGCGTGTGTCGCCCAGAGCCAGAGGGGAGTCCACAGCACACATCCAGCTCAGCCATCTAAACAGAGTCCTCAGAGTGTATCATCTGGCCCAGCTGGCCCTGTTGAATATAATTTATACTTTTATTAGTAAGAGCAAAGTTGCCGCCATTCTGGCCATATTGATAAATGTACACATGCCTCTTGATTGAACCTGATCCTGTTGGGACAACACCAAAGGACACATGAGCTCCCTACTTTTTTTTACTTTAATGAAGTGCTAAATAGGCACTTTAATTATTAGCACTGAAATTCCAGTGTTGTCAGTAGCTTCATCACTGATGGATGTGCAGGAGAGACTGTGGAAGGCCCTGGAGTGATTCTCATTCCACAGGAACCAATGGACTCACCACACAGGCATGTGGAAGTGGGGGGCAGAGTGCTTTTAGGTAATGTCTAGGAATAGCAGACTTCAAGATTTTGTGGAAAGAGCACAGAAGGAAGAAATTTCTGGAAAGGTGTGCAGTTATAGTTCAATAGACACAGCAAAGGTTATTTCTGTAAGTACAAACTCTCTTCTGCTATTTTAAACTAGATTCCTGGAAAAGTTCAACTGACAGATCAGTTATTAATGGATTCAATAGATTTCAAACTATATATGGAATTTTGTCCTATATAAAATGAACAAATTATTCACTAGTTTATTTTTCTTTTACATAAAAAAGAGTGGCTTTTTAAAAATTGTTTTCCAGGCCAGGTATGGTGGCTCATGCCTATAATTCTATCATTCTGGGAGGCCAAGGCAGGTGGATCACTTGAGCTTAAGAGTTGAAAAGTAGCCTGAGCTAAAGTTAGACCCCATTTTTACTAAAAATAGAAAAACTAGCCAGGCTTCATGGCAGGTGCCTATAGTCTTAACTACTCTGGAAGCTGAGGCAAGAGTACTGCTTGAGTCCAGGAGTTTGAAGTTGCTATGAGCTGTGATGCCATGGTACTCCAGCCTGTATGGGGTATGGGGTAGGAAGACTTTAAAAACTGTTTTCCACATTCCGAAAATAAACTCTGTAAAAAAAAAAAAGAAGTAAATTGAAAAATCATTGATAAATTATTTGTCCAAAGATAAGCAATATATGCATAGCATCCATTTTAAATAAAAATATAGAGAACATTTATTGTTATTTTATTATAGCCTTTTTTACCATTTTATTGATTACCAACACAGATTTATGAGTATACCATGATTTATTTTTTAAATACCCACATGAAGACCTTTCAGTTATTAACAAATTGTATATGTAGGTTATACAAAACTATTAATAGTGAATTTAAGGCTTAAGGCTATTTACAAATACAATTCTAAAACAAAAATAGCTATATCCAAAGCTATGCAAATTCCTAATGCTATGAAAGTATTAACTCCACATCGCAATCTGGAACATTTCATGACCAACTGGAATATTCATGCATTGCTGGTAGAAGTATAAATAAAAACTTTGAAGAAGCCTTTGCTTAGTTGCTTATAAAATTAAATAAATATAGTTTCAAATTTGAATTTCTGGGCATTTACTTAAAAGCAATGAAAACATATATCCACAAAAAGACTTATTTAAAATGTGCATAGCAGCCTTATTCATAATACCCAAAATTCACTAGTGGGGACTATAAACAAACTTGCTACCCAGGGAAGACTATTCAGACATATAGATGAAGGATCTACTACTGATACATGCAACAAGATAGTTGAATTTTATAAATATTATACTGAGTGAAAGAAGGCAAACATAATATGATATGTAACTATATGATTCAATTTATGTGAAGTTCAAGAGCAGGGAAAAACTCATCTCTAATCCCAGAATCAAAATATCTGTTGCTACTGAGTGGCTTTGTAAGGGGCCTGAGGTCACATTCTAAGTTATATAAATGTTCAATATTCTGTTTCAGATGGTGGCCACATGGAGAAACAATTGTTAAATCTCATTGAGCACTAAAGATCTTTGCATCTTATTGTATCAAAAGTATACATCCTTTAAAAAAAAGAATAATAGTATCAGGGGGAAAAAATCTGAGCACTTAGAGTTCTAAAGTATTGCTGTTTAACAAAATCTGAAAGAAGGAAGCACATATTTGTGTTACACTCAAATTACTTATCTAACCTGCCCTAATCTTAGTATTGTAAGATTTGATAATTAAGTTCAAAAACTTGCCACTGTGCACTCACACTGGTGGTACTGTACAAACAACAGGGCAAGGTTTCATAACCTTAGTATATTAGTGTCTCATAGCTGTGTTTGCGTCAACATGTGGTGATGTCCGTTATTGTTGTTGCATGTTTTTGTGTGCCACTGCAAGAATGTCAGAGCTTGAATTAGAGCAATGAACAAACATTACATTTCTTGTTAAGCTTGGCAAGAGCTAAAGTGAAATCAGGACATCATAGTCCAAGTTTATGGGGATAATTCCATGGAGAAAACAAAAGTGTGCAAATGGATCAAACATTTTTTTCTGAGGGGATAGAAAGCATCACTGATGAAGAGAGGTCAGGGCAGTCAGTAAAGAGAATAACGAAAGAAAAATTTGCAAAATTCGGCATCAAAATTGCCAGCCGAAGTTAACATCAGTAGAGAAACAGGAAAATCTTAACTGCAAATCTTGGCCCAAAACTCGTGGCTCTTGCATGATTATAATCTATCAGCTCACATGACACTGACTGGGAGGGAATTTTTAGCCAGTAAACAGATAATATATTCCCTACTCACTTGACTTTTTTCTTTACACAAAGATAAAGGAAATACTAAAAGGAAGACATTTGATGACATTCAGAACATCAAAGGTAATATGACAACAGCTTTGATAGCCATTCCAGAAAGAGTTCCAAAATTGTTTTGAAGCATGGACGAGGTACTTGCATCAGAGTATAGCTTCCCAAGGGGAATACTTTAAAGGTGACTATATTGGAAGTGTATTCCAACCTTTGTTTCCACATCACTCCATTGTGATATCTAGCAACGAGGTGCCTAGTACTTTTTCTAGGATGAGCTTGCAAACTTAATTGTTAGACTTCATACACAGGTACAAAAAATTAGTGTCCCTCCGGACATCCTGTAGATGAATCAAATACATACTGGGATTCAATGTATCACTTTTGATCCCAGGAGAATGTAACCACAGGGCTGAGGTTGCTTCTAGGCGCCCTCAAAGCTGTAGCTTTCCCTTTCCCAAAGGAAATAAAGGCTTTTGCAGAGAATAGATTGGTCTATACACTTGTGGATAGAAGAATATTTACACAGAAATGTATCCCAACCTTTCTTTCCACATCTCTCCTTGAAAGTGTTTGTTTCCTCTTTTGTGAGAAAAGAATTCCAAAATAATATTTTACAAAACTTTCCTTCAAAGCTTTAGTTTTACTCTTATTGTCTTAAGTATCCTTAAAAACCACAGACATTTTGAAGGAAAAGACCTGAGTTGAAGGTAAAGTATATTTTGGAAAATTTGTATTTTGTAATATATACCCAAGTGTGACTATGAGAAGATGCATAGCAGTGGTGGAGGTGGCATGTGTCTCTTGCTGTGGCCTGATGGAGTGAAAACACGACTGATACACCTTTAGCATGTCATCAATAACTCTCTTGCACAAGCATCCTCTGAGTTTTTAGAAATACAGTTTGCCCTTGATCAACACAGATTTGAACTGTGTGTTTCCACTTATACATGGATATTCTTCCAACTCTGCCACTTGTGAGACAGAAAGGCCAACCCCTGTTCTTTCTCCTCCTCTTCAGTTCACCCAATGTGAAGAAGATGAGTATAAAGACCTTTATGATGATCCACTTATACTTAATGAATAGCTAATATATTTTTTCTTTCTTATGATTTTCTTAATGACATTTGATTTTCTCTAGCTTATTTGATTATAAGAATGCAGTATATAACACATATGTAAAACAGTATGTGTTAATCTACTGCTTATGTTACCAGCAAAGTGTCTGGTCAAGAGTCAGCTGTTGATAGGTAATTTTTTAGGGAGCCAAAAGTTACATGTGGAATTTCAACTGTGCAGCAGGGTTGTGCCCCTAACTGCTACATTACACAAAGGTGAACTATAAGTGTTGTAATCATTTATTATAAATGAAAGATTATGAATGTGTCAGAAAAAGAGGGTAATGTATTCTAAAGCACAGCATATGACCCAAAATTGCCAAGATTCTGAGGCTATTTAACTAGCATTCACTGGGCAAGCTCTATTGAATAATGTAGTCTAACTGAGTCTAGAATTCAACAAATCTAAAAACACTTTGAACATTAATACTTAAAAAAGTCTCTTTGTTCCCAAGGGTTTCTTTGAATGTAAGAGCAAATTACTAAGTCATATTTTTTATGTATGATGTGATTTTATTCCCACCTGAGGATGCTAGAAAACAGATAGAAATGCTTGTCTATACAGAATGGTATGCATATTTATTGATGCCTTTAGTTTACTTTCAACATATGCATTTAAAGAAATCAGCAGGTATTCTGCTGTCTGTTTTCCAACAATAGTTCTAAACATCAATAAAAGTAACCAGTGTGCATATTTTTATTGGCAATATCCTGAGGTATCACAACTATTCTATTACATAATCCAGTTAATTCATTATCCAAAGGAAATATCCCATAATTTTCTCCTACTGACGGAAATTCCATAAAAGTGTGTGTACACGCGTGCGTGCATGCAATTCAGGTTTATAAGCTCAAAGTTATTTGATAGACATGAGGTCTGGCTCTTTTGGGCTTTTAGTAGCACTAATGATATTCATTTTGAAGTTCATAAGATGATACCTGAAAATTTCAAGAGTGGATTACAGAATTTTCAATGTACATTTCATTTAATACTGAATGATCCTGTTTCTTTTTTGAGGCCAGAGCAATGCTGGATTTTTCTTTTCTCAATAAGTCCGGAGAGGAAATAGAAGTAGACTTGCTTTGTGGAAATTTTAGAAATCCCATTATAGAAGACTCTATAGAAACTGATAGAGAAAAGGAAATAAAACGTGAAATTTACTGAGCTTCACCCCTACCTCTGCCCGCATCCCCGAGACTCCTAGTGGAGAGAGAGGATCAGCAGATGGCTGCTCCTGAAAGGGAGATAACACACTATCTCTGGAGATAAGGGATACTTGAGCTACCTCTCTTGTCTCCAATACAGTTGATTACAGTTCACTTTGGTATGGCCTGATACACAGCATGAACCCAGTGCTCCCCTTGAAACAGAGAAGAGCTCTGGGTAGGCAAATGAGAGAGCACAATGGCAGTTTTCATAACTCAGTTGATGAGCCTTCCCCGAATGGTGTTTTGATGCAGAGAAAGGAGTAGATGGCATCTGAATGTACAACTTCCATTTCAGTAAGACATGTCAGACTCCTGTAAAATCAAATAGTCTTCTCACTGGCTATTAAGTCCTTTTTCTTTTCTTTTTCTTTTTCCTAGTTAATCTTTCACAGAGACTTCAGAGCCATAACTGTCACCCTAGGAAACCCCTAACCTAAGAAGGAATAAGCTTTTCAATCAACACTTTTATATAAAAGTCAATGTGGCACCCAGGTCAAGGATTCCATTGCCTAGAGCTTTGCTGACAGACTCGCTAACTTTTCTCTAGGAAGTGCAGAGAGATTCATATCCCCTTGTTCTGGGTCAGCAGGAATAAAATAATATGATTCACTTTCACTCTGTTCGTACAGTATTTCTCCTAATACATAAGCTTCATGCTTTCTAAAGGGAAATGGGAGGACGGTGGGGATTAGCCTATCCCACTAGCACCCATTCTCATCAGTCTCTCAAGGCTTCTGTGCTAAACTTCTGTGACGATAGAAAGTCACGTCCAACTGCACTTGTTTATTGCAATGATCCCGTCTCACTTGGGAAGAAAAATAAACAAGAATCAGTGCATTTACACAAGCTGATTTTGCAGAATGAAGATTAAATACTTAAGTATTTATAATGCTATTGCTTTGTCTTGGATCTGGGAAATTTTCATGATCTTTCAGAAAACAAATTTTACTAAAGAAAGAAAAGATATTTCATCAAGTGGCAACTTTTTTTAAAATAAAATTTTCAGAAAAGATTAAGATATCCTGTAAAATTATAAATGTTTAAAGAAATCTATCTGTGCTTTGAGAATCCATTGGAAGTATCATGCTCTATATGTCGCAAAATAGAGGTCATTAAAATTTAGATATCTAGGGATGCCAAGACTACAAATGTTTCCTTGGAGACCTCTTAAAAGCAGAAGTTTAACTGTTATTGGACAAACTGGAAACAATTTGCATTGTTGGTATGGAGACTACTTTGATGTTACTTCCTATCAGATAAAGTTAAAATTTTCTAAGTTAGTTCCCTTGTATTTCGTTATAAAAGTTATTAGAATTGTAACTGAGGAAGAACAGAATTGAGAGGCTACTCTTGCTGTTCTCCAGACCACTGGCCTTTTCACAAATAGAATTTGTTTGGACTGGAACCCTGTCTCTGCCTATTGGCTGACAGTGATAGGATGCCAGATCCTCTTTGTCCAGTAACAAACTATTATGCAGAGACAGAGATAGGTCCACCAAAATTTATTTGTCAAAAGGCCAGCAATTCTGGAGAACAGTGAGAGTAGTCTCTCTAAGACTGTTCTTTCATTTTTGAAATCATAGTTTTATATATAAAATTTAAAAGCAATAAATATCTTAAATATCAGTAATTAACACTTATCTTAAACAACAGTAACTGCTATAACCTATCACCCACAATAAACATTTAACTGACAGGACCTAATTTAAAAGTTAGTTTCCTGAATCAATTGCCCTACACTACTCAAGATGTACACCTTCAGGATAAAGCTGAGTTTACAAAATAATAAGAATGGGAGACATGAGGTGAAGGACACTTAGGACCTACACCAACCAGACCAGCTATATCATGTCAGCCCTAGCCTGACTGACTCCATCTTATTCTAACCACACACATTTTCATAACTTTTTGAAAATCACAATGTCAATTTCAAAGTTTTAGATGTTAGAGTCATTAGACCCATAACATAAGAGTGTCAAAAAGAATGTCATTCATCTTTCGCCTTCTACCTTCACCAGTGCGGTCAAGGGACAGGTTTGAACAAGTGTTTGTCCCTTTAATGCACAAGGTGAGACTCACAGCAGTAGAGCAAGGGCTGCACATCATCACATCAAGAAAATAAATCCATTGTGACTTTTGAACATCTAATCCTAAAATCACTGACCCGAAAATTTAAAAATTTTAAAGATTAAATTATAGAGTCATTATTTTTATTTATCCAATTTGTGATAATCTTTCTCTGTCACTCTCTCTGTACACACACATACACACACATACAAATGGATATACAGTATGTGGTATTTGTGTGCATGTCAAATAAACAAATAAAAACAAATCGGCCCCTCTACGTCCTCTTCTTCCACCTTAACACTTCTGAGTAAGGATGTTTCAAAGTGTTGGCACTTGTCCTCCTTAAGGTTGAGGCTGCATTAAGAATAAGAGCAAGTGGTTTGAGAGGAGGGAAAGAGTTCTCAATTTCCTGTCCATAAGTGGAAACACAGAGCTTGTACAGAAGTAAGGGCCCTCAGGTCCAGACTACTAAGGTTTTATTGCAGTTAATGATTCTAATCCTCCCTTCTCTGACTAAGACAAGGCAAGGACCTCTGCCCACCTGGGATGTCTCTGCAGATCTCTGTCATCATGCACTGGGGCCTCCATCTTTACCTCAACAGTTCAGCTGGACTATCTCCTGTAGCAAAAAGAACAAAAGACATTTCCCAGTCAAAAAGTTCTGGACCAAGAATACCTTTCTCATTGGCCAGTTTGAATCAAGCTGGAAAAGAGGGTGCCAGTTTTTACAGAAGTGGAAGTTTTCTGGGTCCTAGGAAGTTAAGTCTATAAATTCCTAAGAGCTGAGTCACCACAGGGAGGACCTCGCAGGTATATCCTTGGTATCTCCTTGAGAAGACCTCTGTTCTCTTAGACCTTACTTTTTCTGGGTTTCCTGTCTCAATTTGAATAACATATTGCTAGATCTCACTTGAGAAAGCAGAAAAATTTGAGAATATTTGCCATTTCTCAACATTCCTTCAGTTCTACCCCATCTATACACACCTGTTTTGGAAATACCTTGTACTTTCATGGTACTACCAAGCAGGAATTCTGTATAAATCAGTGATTTTCAACCAATGTACCATGGCACACTGGTGTACGTAAAAGGATCTTATGTGTGCCACAAAAATTTTAAAAGATGATGAATTAAATTATTTTTCAAAGAAGTTCAAAACACAGTAAGTACATTCTTTTTTCACTCTAATTTTTTGATCAACATAATTTAAGTGTGCTGTGGAAGTTTAACTCTGGGTTCAAGTGTGCCAGAAGATAAAAAAGCTTGGAAAACACTGATCTCAATGATGCCTACACAGAAAAAAAAATCTTGTTTTGCCTGTTCACATACTCCTAGAGCTCCTTACAGCTAAGCTTCTCTACCAGAACACTAATAAAGATCAACATTTGGGCAGTTTGAGATCACCTGCCCACCTCATTCTCCAGGATGAGGAATGTTCTTTCTAAGCCTGAAATGAGTGCTGTGTCATACTGTCTGCTTGACACCAGCTCTGGCAAAATCAGAATTTTTTTTTATAGTACAATTATTCTAAAAGATGGCAGTATGCTATGAAACCCAAACTAAGGACAATGTGCTCACATTAGACTGTTGCAGGAAGACAAGTCCCAACAGAAAGAAAGAGCACCCAAACACCACGTTTATAAGAGGAAGGGCTTTATTCACCAGCTGGGAGCTTACGGCATAAAAGAATTCTAAATGGCCGCGCTCCCCGTCTAGCTTGGTCTTTCCCTTTTTATCAACAGTCAAAAAGTTCCACCCCACAGGTACCCTTCTTATTGCCCAGTTTGAATCAAGTGGGAGATGCTAGTCCAGCCCCCACAGAACTACAGGATTTCACAGAACTTGGAAATTTCCAAGTTCCAGGAAGTTAAGTTTACAAATTCCTAAGGGCTGAGTCACCATGGAGAGGACCCTGCAAGTGTATCCTTGTGCTCTCCTTGA
>CAUYON010001960.1:0-32632 GCA_963573935.1 Arctocebus calabarensis
CCACATATTGGTATCGACAGACCCTGCCCCAACAGAAGGCACATTGTCATGCCTGTGCTGTTTTCCTTTAGTCTCCTACTTCAAATTCAACTATACCTCTTTTGTGTTTACATGGATGGAGCTGGAACATATTCTTCTTAGCAAAGAATCTCAAGACTGGAAGAAAAAGTATCCAATGTACTCATTCCTAAACTGTAGCTAATTTATAGATGTCATATTAAGGCTAAAACCCAATTATATCTCTGGAATAGAGGGATAGGGGATAGAGAGGGGAGGAGTGGGGGGATGATGGGTAGAGGGAGGGCAATTTGTGGGAACACACCTATGGTGCATCTTAGCAGGGTACTGGTGAAACTTATTAAAGGTAGAGTATCAATGTCTTTATATAGTGATCAAGAATATGCCATGAAGGCTGTGTGCAACAGTACGATCAAAATATTTCTGAATGTATATGAATCATGCCCTATGATTGCACCAATGTATAATTATGATTCAATAAAATTATTAAAAAAATATTTTTTGAAGACTTAAGTTTTAGGGCCTAAAATCTTCAGTTTCAGTTCATCTTCTTCCATTGATTAGTCCAGTGACTTTAAATAAGTCACTAGAAATCTCTGAATCACCAGCCTGAGCAAGTAAGAGACCCTGTCTCTACCTATAGATTTAGATAGTCATCTTTTGGGGGGTTTGGATATGAAGTATAACTCAGTTTTTATCAATATCCAAACTCTTACATGTTTGGACATGACAATATTTGAAATTATCCAATTCAAAAATAGAAAAATAAGCCAGGTTACAGGTAACTGTAATCCCAGCTACTTGGGAGACTGAAGCAAGAGGATCATTTAAGCTGAAGAATTTGAGAGTTTGAAGTTGCTATGACCTATGAAACCTTGGCCCTCTACTCAGAGTGACAGAGTAAGACTCTTTCTTAAAAAACAAAAGCCAAAAAGCAAAACAAAACAAAATAACCCTCTGAATCATTCCCTTCACCTTTTATAAGAGACATGAATAATACCTAATGTATGTACATCAAATTGTAAGTTTATAATTGGATAATATCTATAAAAAGTACTTTTTAAATTGCAAACATTTATACAAATCTTAGTAATTTCATTATAATTTCTTTAACCCTAGATAGATAATAAATTTTGTATTTTTTTTAAATAATTGGATTTTGTATTTTTAAAGAACTTAAACCATTAGTAACTAAGGATGAGTAAACTTCTGAGACCACTTTTAACAAGACATGAAAACCTGGGCTGAGTTGAGATACCAAACAATTTAGTATGAGTTAATGATGCCAGAAACAGGTAAGGGTATAGAAAAGTTAGGTTAGGGTGCAAAGGACAACCTTCTGGCTTCTAATTTTTCTGATATCTGGCCCTGACCTCTCATATCATCTCTGTTCTAAGTCTGTTATTTCTTAGTCTATCTTGGTATTCTTTTATTTTTTATTTTGTTTGTTTTTTACTCCTCAAGGTGAAATTTCATCTCTTCAAGATGAAATTCATGACAGAAATGAAGTAAAACTTAACTCTGAAGGAAATAAAGCAAGTCGTAAAATGAACGACCTCTTTAAGCCATAAAGTTCACTGAAGCCAGCCTTCCAATTAGAGCTCACCCCAAGTGTCCATGATGTTTTCATCTCCTTCACAATCAGCAGGATTTTTCATGGAGCAGATGTAAACTCAGTAATAGATTAATAGTTCTGTGATTAGTGGAAGAGACATAAAATCATCAGTTTTTAATCACTGTAGTTTATAAATAGGAAATTATGCAATAACTGTCAAGGATGATAATGTTTATTGTTTCCTAACTTCAAAAACTCACCTTATACTGACAAGTTTTGTTTCACGATAGCAAAGCTGTGTATAAACATAATTGGTATAAATAAACATAGGCAAGCTTCTCCTGCCCGAGGTAATCCCTCGTAAAGCAAAGATTGATTTTGTGAAATAAAGAACTGGTGCATAGTTTATGTAGGTTTAGATAGTCATCTTTTTGGGGTTTTGGAAATGAAATATAACTCATTTTTTAGCAATATCCGAACTCTTAAACCCCATGGCAATATTTGAAATTATCCAGGGCAGCACCTGTGGCCCAACGGAGTAGGGCGCCAACCCCATATGGTGAACGTGGTGGGTTCAAACGCAGCCCCGGCCAAAAACTGAAATCATCCAGGTCAATCTCTTTCATTTTTCCCAAGAATACACCTGAAACTATAAAAGGTGAGGTGACTGCCCAAGTTCAGAGCTCTTTATCGGGAGAGCTCAAGCTGCTGATATGTACAGAGACACGACCAACTTCGCCCTGCATCTCCTCAGCACGAGCAGTGCAATTCCGATGGTTCCAATTCATCAACATTTATTCTTGTACCCACTAAAGAACATCTTCTCTATGTAGCAAACAGTGCAGAATGCTCTGTTTGGTATGTGGAACTCCAAGGTCTATGGTAGTTAGAAACATAAACTCTGAAAATATGGTAAATAGCGGCCATAGAAATCACTCATAATCTTTTATTTCATGTGTGAATTTTTCAAATAAAATGATCATATAACACCACGAAGGCAGAAACTTACTGTTTTATGTCCAATTGTAGGACAATTTTAAATATTAGTTATTCTTCAGTTAAAAACCACATTATGGTTCAAATTTGAAGATGCTGAGGTGGCCGTTTTTTTTTCTACCTGGTCTCCATTTTCATTAACAATAAAATGTTAACCCATGCAATAGCGCACCTTTACATCTACTAAAAATCTGAAATATCAAAGAATTTTCTTAATTCACTCCATTGATTCCACCTCTGAGACCTTAAAAAAAATGTGGTTTAAGGAAACAGAAAAAAAAGATGCATAAATTGATACTCCAATAATGAATTCATAGTATCACATTTTAAGTTATGTATAATTAGTTTAGGAAATGTGTTAGAAAATTAGGAATAGTGAGAGTTTCTGAGAAGCATGGACATTGTTACAGTTGTGGAATTAACTCAAAAAATGGAAACAAAAGTGACATTAAAGATCACTTTCATTGGCTAACTTTAAAGAGGGAGGGATAAAATTTTAGAGAAGTGATGTCTCCACATTTCTCTAGCATCTTTAAGTACAACTGAAGGGAGGTCTTGCTGAGAAACTGGGGTTGCCATATCCCTATAAGGAATAGAGAGAGTTCAGAAATCAGCAAGAGGTAGAATGGAATTTCTGACTGAGGGAACAGCCAGCATGAGACCTATAGGGAAGACTCCTGAATTGTCATAGTCACAGTGAGAATTTCAGCATGGTGAGGTCATGTTGCACCAGAGGAGGACAATACTGAGAACAACCACTATTATTAAAAAGAAAATAAAATTAATCTCTAGAGCAGTGATTCTGAACCTTCCTAATGCTGAGATCCTTTAACCCAGTCCCTCTGGGTCATGACCCACAGGTTGAGAACCACTGCTCTAGTGCTTCCTTTATTATCCAGTTTTAATGTTTACCAGATTTCACCATCAGAAAATTCTTTCCTCTCACCATCCTCATTTACTTGCAATCATTAATTAGAATTATAGCAAATAAATTAATAATTTAATTAATTTAATATTATTCATTGTTTTTTTTTCCTCAAATGGCTCTTTTAATTCATGTGACAGTTTTCCTAATTTATAGCAAGAAAAAAATAGCAGAGTGGATGTCTTATTTTTACTTTCTTAATTTTCTTATTACCTTAAAGCAGGACAAAGGAGGCCAAGATTCTGCAGAAATTTCATCATCTCTTCCCTGAGCCTTTGGCTTTTATCAGACTGATTTTTCCTGCTGATATTGCATAACTACTGTTCACTTCACTTGGCCATCCTTTCTGCAGGTTTCTCTTGTCAAGTTGTTCTGGTATTACATAGATGAATCTCGGAGGCCAGGATCTGAGTAGCAAAGCCTGTGTGAGCCACTTCCATGGATTCCTCATTGCTTGTTGTGTGACTGGTATTGGATAAAAAGTGAATAAATACTACCCTCTGCTGTTTTCCGTCTATAAATATGAGAGCAAATTCAGGAGGAGTAAAGGTGAAATCCTGTCTGCTTAAAAGCAAAATAGCTATGTGAAGCCTTAAAAGCCTATAATTTACCCAGGAGCTGAAATAACTATACTCTTGAAATAACCAAAACAAAGAAATAATCTATTTTAAAGCTGTGGGTATTATGGTCTCTTAGCTTTAAATTACACCTTTCATTAAAATGGCAAGAAATGACTTGGATGTGTTCTACAGATAAACAACAAATGTGAGCTTATGGGTCCCCTGGAAGCTCCAAGGTAGTTATGGTCCAGAATTCATCCTGAGGAAGAGCTGGATCCTTCATAGAAAATAGGGGTGTCAGTTTTTGAGCAGACAATTATATAGTCACAGAGGAGGGCATGGATTTCAGATGGGGGTGTCCTGACTATGAACCAATTTTCATCACGACAAGATGAGAGACTTTCTGATATAAAGGAATTTGGATATTGAGATGCCCTATAGGGGAACATTGTCTTTGTGGATCACTCCTCTATTCTCCATTGGAACTATCACTTCCACTGCAACATAGATACACACACACATACACGTGTGTGTGTGTAATCCCACTGCAACATGAACACACACACACACGTGCATGCATGCACCCCCACAGATAGGAGATAATGCAGGTTTGAACATTGATAGTTAATTCCTGAGATGCCCTTTGCCTTCTGTCTTTAATAGTAAACATTGGTAGTTATGACTGTCCTCTAAGGATGTTCTAAAATGACCCCTGGTAAAACTTAGAGGGCTTTAAAATTAATTTAATTTATGGGTTAAACCAAGCTCTCACCATATGCCATGATTTTTGGTCTAGAGGAATTTATAGGCTACAAAAGGATACAGACATGTAAACAAATGCTGAACAAAACAGCAGAGCTGCAAATGCCTGAATGAGCATTATTTGACAAGCTATGGACACTGAGGTTAAGAAGATGCTCTTCAGGGAGACCTCCTCCTTTTCCTCATTCGGTCCCCACTGCCTCTGGATGCCCTCACTCTCAAATATCACCACTTTAAGACTCTGAAAATCTGCTTTTCAATTTACCCACCCTGAGAGATAACAGTCCAGAAGAGTGGGAGTGGAAAACGTCTAAGTAAAGCTAGAAGTATCATTTCAGAAATTATCCAGTGGACAAAATATATGTCTATACACAAAAGATGATGGTGAGAGACAGCAGGCATCACACCCTTGTCCAGGGCCTTTTAAGCACTGATGCCAATGTATAAAGCTAATTCTGGATGCTCATATCTTGTGGATATTTCTACTTGAGGGCAAGTATTCATGGCTGTGTAAATCTCACACATTGATACAAAACGCAGTTACTTACATGCTCCTCTTTGTGAAGAATTTAGGGATGTGCAGAAAATTGCTTGCATGCACTCCAGAATACATCATCTCTGTCATCATCTGCCATTCCCTGCTTCATTTCTCATCCATTGTTTCAGTCTCTTCTTGCAGTGTATCTCCATGTGTCACAGGTTTTTTTCAGTGACTTCAAAGCTGTGTTGCTTCATGTTGGTTATCCTCTGACTAGAAGTTATTCAACTAGGACCTATAAAAAGGTTCAAAAAAATTTCCCTAACCTGTTTCATTACAGTAAATGTAGCTTTGAAAACCACAGCATCAGGGTTTGCAAAGGGATTTCTTCTAATAAGAGAGGCATTCATATGACAGCTCTTATACATTATAAGCAATAATTCCATATTTACTAAAACTGTTATGTTAGTAGATACTAATACAAGTACATTATGCAGTGATTATTGAAATGAATATTTCCACCAACTGTATGGTTTGCTCTTTTTCACCACCTGTTGAAAACTCAGACTTCACAGTAAATACTTCTTGAGAGACTTGATTTATCTTGATTCTAGTTATCATCCTACTGGATTTTTCAGGGTACTTCTATAGTCTGTAAGGAAAACAGGTAAGGGTATTTGAAACTTGCATATAAAAAGCTCCCATGCCTTCACGTTCTGTACATGAAGGAGGAAAGCAGAGTTTCAGCAGTAAATGGCAAGCATCTTACTGTTTTGCTTAGTTTTGATTTTGATGTTAAGTTACTTTAGGTTACCAAATAAAACTGTTTTGTGTTCCTGCTGGTACCAAACTATACACACAGGCAGATGTCTGTTCAATTAAACAAAAACAATGAAACATTTTGAGAAGCTAATCATAGTAGCTTTCCCTCATTTGGGGTTTTACACTGGTTTATATTGCTTTTAATATCATATGTATTTTTTGATATCCAAACAATTTGGACAGTTCTCAACAGTCAGGTTACAGAAACAGGAGAAGTGCAGGGAGATTGTATGTTGAACTTCATGATGTAGAAGTCTACTAAGAGCTATTAGGATAATCATGATTTTAAGTCCTCTTTGAGCAATAGTGGGATATAGTGCCCATTGCAGCCCTAAGGATACTATCCTTTTATGCTAACCACATTCACCTTCCTCTCTGTTATGTCTACAATAATAAGGTAAAAAAATAAACAGGATGACTTCTTAGAACATGTCTCAGTCCCTTTTCTCCTGAAATTGTATTTACTTAATTTTTTTAAATTAATATATAATTTTCTGTAATTCTTAATTAACTTTGCATAAACTTCTAGCTGGAATGTGAATGAAATTCAGGAGATACTGATTATCTATGATAAATTTTGTGTGTGCAAATTTTCAGGCATTTTTTTATGGGGAGAGGTTCTTTAACTCTTAACAAATTCATGAAAGGCCACTCAAAAACAATTACAAATTGTGTGCTGTTATATGCTCTGAATTTGTTTTTTAATCATAAATATAACTTATTCTTTAACATTCTTTACACAAAGTCTCTACACCTTGATTCTATAGTAACTAAAGACAAAATCCAAATTTGGTGAAATAAACTTGAAAGCCCTCAAAGATATAATTTTTAGCATAATTCAACTTATTAGAGTCATGTATGATTACCTCTAATAAAAAAAAACTATTAAAAAATGAGAAAAGGATGATATTTTCAACAAATGGTGCTGAAAAGATTGGTGAACCATTTATCTAAATAAATGAACCTCTATTCTTTGCTCACATCATGTACAAAAATATACCCAAAATGAAATATAGATTGAAACATGAGAACTACATATATGAGTCAGCCATTTTATTCTTAGTTATTTGCCTGAAAGAAATTTAAAAAAAAAATGAGTAAAACAAAGACTTTCACAGGAAAATTCGCAGCAGTTCACTATATTTTTAATTCCCTTAAACTGGAAACATTCCAGTTATTCATTAACAAGAAGATAGATAAACAAACTATGGTATAGCCACACAATGGAATACTACTCAGCAATAACAGGTATTATTCAATACAACCTCACTGCATGCATCTCTTCCCAGCTGTGACATCAGAGACATCATACTGGTATCTTGAAATAAGATCAGGTGTGAATATTTACTCTGTCAGAATCTAAAAATGCTATAAATCACCACCACCACCCCCATCACCACTGCCACCAGAGAATTTGTTATAAGTATTTGCCAGCATGCCACTGGACACAGTAAAAAAAAAAAAAAAGAAAGAAAGAAAAGAAAAATAGAATGAATTTGAAAGTCATTATAATAAATAAAAGAAGTGAGACCATAAAACAGTATGATCCTATTTGTATAAAATTCTTGAAAATTCAAGTTAATATATGGTTCCTAAACTCATATACTTGATTATCTGGAGAGTGAGGGAGGAATGAATTATAAGGGGGCATAAGGAAACTTTTAGGGTCAATGCCTGTGTTCATTATTTTGATGGTATCATAGGTGTATATATGTATAAAAACTCATGTACAAAACTTATGTACTTTAAGATTTTTCAATTTATTTAATAGTAATTATACATCAAAAAAAGAAGAAAAAACATTGTAACAACAAATTATCAACTTTCTCTTGACAAATTATATCTTCTAACTCTCTTTAGCATTTTTTGTTAACTCTAAGGCTTCTCCTGGAATTCCTGTGTCCCTCTCCACACACAAACACACACACACACACACACACAGAGGGTGCCAAAAAATATATACACATTTTAAGAAAGGAGAAAATTGTGTTAATATTGTAATATTCACTGTCTTAACAAAAGATGAATGCAAAGTCACATTTGACCTCTGCAATAAAAAGAAGTATCCAAAGTGGTTACCACTGGCATCCAGACACTTCTGATTACAGTGAACTACTGCTTAAACAACGTTGACAACAGTGTCCACTTGTCTTGCTGTGTATACCATTTCAATTTCTTCCTGAAGTACCACCAGTGTAGCCAATTTTCTATGTTACATTACATCCTTTAAGGTCTACTATAGGTAGAAGACAAGGGGTTTTAAGGGAGGAGAACATGGGTGGAGCAAGATGACAGCCGAGTAACAGCTTCCTTGCAACTGGGCACGGTGAGACTGGGGAGAGAGGACTTCAGACATCTCTGGCAGGTGAGATCTGCTCAGAAATTTCCCTTTGGGGACACAGGGAAACAGCGTGAGACTTCTGCACACTCTGAGGAAGGCAAAAGCAGCAGAGATTGGGAAAGTGGTTGTGTGTGTTTCATTCAGTCTAATCCTATCGGCAGCTGTGGGTGGGGCAACAGTGGGACTGCAGGCTGGAAAGGCCTTACCTGTGAGCTGTTTGGGTTTCTCTTGGAGTTTGCACTTGGTTGAACTGCCTTGGGAGAACTTGGTCAAGAGTGCAGAGGTCTTTGGGTGTTGTCTGGTACCCCAGACTGGGCCACCGAGCCAGGCAGAGCTACCAGTGTTTGGGTGTGGGCTGTGTGGAGCCATTGTGGGAGAAATGCCCTAGCAAGCTCCACGCTCACAGTCACAGAGCAAACATTGGGCGAGAGGGAGTAATCTAGTGACTTAGCAGTCTAAAGGTGGGGACTAAGACGCCTTGCAGCCTTAGCCCTCAGGGGCATAGGGTTAGACCAGTTTGGGCACACTGGGTAAGTGGATAACCACTTAAGGAGTGATCCCAGCCACAGCGCTTTCCTGGGAAAGCCTCTGCGAGCCCAAGTTAGCAATTTAAAGTGTCTTCTAAGCAAGCTGAGGAGGATTTAAGCTCTCCACCCTGTGGGATTTGAGAAATCATTAGAGACACAGGGTCACTCCCTACAAAGATCCAGTCACAACAGAGTGATTCTGCCAGGGTCTGATTTGGGAGAGACATCTCCCAAACTCTGAGGACGGTCATAGGCAACAGTGAAAAATAATCATGAGGCGGAATCCACAGAAAAACTCTGGCAATATGAATAATCAGAGTAGATCAACTCCCCCAAGGAACAACAAGGTAGATACAGCACAAGATCCCTTGCATAAGCAAATGGCTGAGATGTCAGAAGTTGAATTCAGAGTCTGGATAGCAAATAAGATTAGCACAATGGAGGAAAAGATGGAACTAGAATTTCCAGCAGTAATCAAAAAAATGACCCAAAAGATGTCTCAAGAACTGAACGAATTCAAAGATAAAATGACCAAAGATTTTGACACATTGAGACAAGAAGTTACAGCCCTCAAAGATCTGAGAAATACACTAAAATCCCTCAGTAACAGAATGGAATAAGCAGAAGAAAGGATTTCTGATATGGAAAACAAAGCTTTAGAATTCTCCCAAACTTCCAAAGAGGAAGAGAAAGGGAAGGCAAAAATGGATCATTCTCTCAGATAGCTCTGGAATAACTCAAAGAAAACAAATATTTGCCTTATAGGGATACCTGAAAACAATGAAGTGGCGTCACAAGGCACAGAGTTTCTTCTTTATGAGATTATGAAAGAGATCTTTCCAGACATACCAAGAGATTCTGAAATTCAGATAGCAGACAGTTGCAGAACCCCAGCACAACTCAACCCGAATAAGATATCCCCAGGCACTCATAATTAACTTCACTAAAGTTAATCAGAAGGAGAAAATTCTCAAAGCAGCCAGACATAAGAAATCCATTACATATAAGGGGAAGAATATTAGAATAACTGCAGATCTCTCTGATCAAACCTTTCAAACTAGAAGAGAATGGTCATTGACTTTTTATCTCCTAAAACAAAAGCACTTTCAACCCAGGATCCTGTATCCAGCCAAACTGAGTTTCATTTATGATGAAGAAATTAAATACTTTAATGACATCCACATATTGAAGAAATTTGCCATAACTAAACCAGCTCTCCAGGATATTCTCAAACCTATCCTCCATAATGACCAGTGTAATCCTCCACCACAAAAGTAAACTCACCCAGAAACTGTTTATCAAATTTCAACTTCAACAGTGATGAAATGATTAAAAATGTCCACTGAACTTTCTAAAGATTTATCATTATTTTCAATTAAAGTGAATGGTTTAAATTGTCCTCTAAAGAGGCATAGGTTGGCTGACTGGATACAAAAACTTAGGCCAGATATCTGCTGCATGCATGAATCTCATCTTACCTTAAAAGTTAAATTTAGACTCAAGGTGAAGGATGGTCACTTATATTCCAAGCAAATGAAAAACAGAAAAAAGCAGGTATTGCAATCTTATTCACAGATACAACAAGCTTTAAACCAACCAAAGTAAGGAAGGATAAAGACTGACACTTCATATTTCTTAAGGGTACTACTCAATATGATGAGATTTCAATTATTAATATTTATGCACCCAACCAGAATGCACCTCAATTTCTATGAAAAACTCTAACAGATGTGAGTAACTTGATTTAGTCCAGCTCCATAGTAGTTGGAGATTTTAATACTCCTTTATCAGTGTTGGATAAATCCTCCAAAAAGAAGCTAAATAAAGAAATTTTAGATTTACACTTAACCATTCAACAACTGGATTTAACAGACATCTATAGAACATTTCATCCTAATAAAATTGAATACATGTTCTTCTCATCAGCCCACGGAACATACTCCAAAATTGATCACATCTTAGGTCACAAGTCTAACCTCAGCAAATTTAAAATAATATAAATTATTCTTTGCATCTTCTCCAACCATCATGGAATAAAAGTTGAACTTTATAACAAGAATCTGCATAGTCATACAAAAACATGGAAGCTAAATAACCTTATGCAGAAGGATAGATGGGTCATTGATGAGATTAAGAAGGAAATTACGAAATTTTTGGAACAAAATGACAATGAAGACATGAATTATCAGAACCTCTGGTATACTGCAAAAGCAGTCCTAACAGGGAAATTTATAGCACTGCAAGCCTTCATCAAGAGAATGGAAAGAGAGGAAGTTAACAACTTAATGGGACATCTTAAGCAACTGAAGAAGGAAGAACATTCCAACCCCAAACCCAGCAGAAATAAAGAAATAAGCAAAATTAGAGCAGAATCAAATGAAATTGAAAACAAAAGAATTATACAACAGATCAATAAATCAAAAAGTTGGTTCTTTGAAAAGGTCAATGAAATAGATAAAACCTTTGGCTAATCAAATCAGGAAAAAAAAGAGTAAAATCTCTAATTTCATCAGTCTGAAATGGTAAAGACGAAATAACAACCTAACCATTCAACAACTGGATTTAACAGACATCTACAGAACATTTCATCCTAATAAAAGTGAATACATGTTCATCTCATCAGCCCATGGAACATACTCTAAAATTGATCACATTTTGGAACAAAATGACAATGAAGACACGATTTATCAGAACCTCTGGGATACTGCAAAGGCAGTCCTAAGAGGGAAATTTATCCCTCAGAAATTCAAAACATCCTTAATAAATATTACAAGAAACTTTACTCTCAAAAATATGAAAATCTGAAGGAAATTGACCAATATTTGGAAGCACAACACCTACCAAGACTTAGCCAGAATGTAGTGGAAATAGTGAACAGGCCTATATCAAGTTCTGAAATAGCATAAACTATACAAAATCTCCTTAAAAAGAAAAGCCCAGGACCAGATGGCTTCACGTCAGAATTTACCAAATCATTAAAGAAAAACTATACCTATATTACTAAACCTCTTCCAAAATATAGAAAAAGAAGGAATACTACCCAACACTTTCTATGAAGCAAACATCACCTTGATCCCTAAACCAGGGAGAGACCCAATAAGAAAAGAAAACTAAAGACCAATATCACTCATGAATATTGATGCAAAAATATTTAACAAGATACTAACAAACAGAATCCAACAACACATCAAACAAAATATACACCATGACAAAGTGGGTTTTATTCCAGGGTCTCAAGGCTGGTTCAATATACATAAATCTATAAATGTAATCCAGCATGTAAACAAATTAAAAAATAAAGACCATATGATTCTCTCAATTGATGCAGAAAAAGCTTTTGACAAAATCCAGCATCCCTTCATGGTCAGAACACTTTAAAAAATTGGTATAGAATGGACATTTTTTCAAACTGATAGAAGCCATCTACAGCAAACCCACAGCTAATATCGTATTCAATGGAGTTAAATTGAAACCATTTCCACTTAGATCAGGAACCATGCAAGGTCCCCCATTGTCTCCTCTGCTCTTCAACATAGTAATGGAAGTTTTAGCCATTGCAAACAGGGAAGAAAAGGCGATCCAAGGGTATCCACATAGGGTCAGAAGAGATCAAACTTTCACTCTTCACAAATGATATGATTGTATATGTGGAAAACACCAGGCATTCTACAAGTGATCAAGGAATACAGCAGTGTCTCAGGCTACAAAATCAACACCCATAAATCTGTAGCCTTTATTTATACCAACAATAGCCAAGCCAAAAAAACAGTCAAGGATTCTATTCCTTTACAGTAGTGCCAAAGAAGATGAAATATTTGGGAGTCTACCTAACAAAGGATATGAAAGATCTCTATAAAGAGAACTATGAAACTTTAAGAAAAGAAATAGGTTAAAATGTTAACAAATGGAAAAACATGCCATGCTCATGCCTGGGAAGAATCAACATTGTTAAAATGTCTATAGTACCCAAAGCAATATACAATTTTAATGCAATCCCTATCAAAGCTCCATTGTCATATTTTAAAGATCTCAAAAAAAAAATATTTTATTTTATATGGAATCAGAAAATACCTCAAATAGACAAGACATTACTCAGAAATAAAAACAAAGCAGGAGGAATCATGCTATCAGACCTGAGACTCTACTATAAATCTGTATTGATCAAAACAGCATGGTACTGGCACAAAAACAGAGAGGTAGATTTTTGTAACAGAATAGAGAACCAAGAGATGAATCCAGCTACTTACCATTACTTGACCTTTGACAAGCCAATTAAAAACATTCAGTAGGGAAAAGACTCCCTATTTAACAAATGGTGCTGGGTGAACTGGCTGGCGACCTATAGAAGACTGAAGCTGGACGTACACCTCTCACCATTTACTAAGGTAGACTCTCACTGGATTAAAGATTTAAACTTAAGATTTGAAACTATCAAAATATTAGAAGAAAGTACAGGGAAAACTCTTTAAGGAATCGGCTTGGGTGAATATTTTATGAAGAGGACTCCCCAGGCAATTGAAGCAGCATCAAAAATACACTACTTGGGACCTGATCAAGCTAAAAATCTTCTGTATAGCCAGAAACATAGTAAGTATATCAAGTAGACAGCCCTCAGAATGGGAGAAAATATTTGTAGGTTATGCTCCCGACAAAGGTTTAATAACCAGAATACACAGAGAACTCAAACGTATTAGCAAGAAAAGAACAAGTGATCCCATCTCAGGGTGTGAAAAGAACTTGAAGAGAAACTTCTCTAAGGAAGACAGGAGTACAGCCTACAGACACATGAAAAAATGCTCACCATCCTTAATCATCAGAGAAATGCAAATCAAAACTACTCTGAGATATCATCTAACTCCAGTAAGATTAGCCCACATGACAAAATCCCAAAACCAGAGATGTTGGTGTGAATGTGGAGAAAAGGGAACACTTCTACACTGTTGATGGGAATGTACACTAATATATTCCTTTTGGAAGGATGTTTGGAGAGTACTTAGAGACCTAAAAATAGACCTGCCATTCGATCCTATAATTCTTTTATTGGGTATATACCCAGAAGACCAAAATCACATCATAAAAAGACATCTGTACCAGAATGTTTATTGCAGCCAAATTCATAATTGCTAAGTCATGAAAGAAGCCCAAGTGCCCATTGACCCATGAATGGATTAATAATGGATTACTTGTATACCATGGAATACTATGCAGCCTTAAAGAAAGATGGAGACTTTACCCCTTTTGTGTTTACATGGATGGAGCTGGAACATATTCTTCTTAGCAAAGTATTTCAAAAATGGAAGAAAAAGTATCCAATGTACTCAACCCTATTATGAAGCTAATTTATAGGTTTCATATGAAGGCTATTACCCAACTACAGCACAAGAATATGGGGAAATGGGTGAGGGAAGGGAGGGGTGAGGTTGGGGTGAAGGGAGGGTAATTGGTGGGGCCACACCTATGGTGCATCTTAGAAGGGTATAGGTGAAACTTACTAAATGCAGATTAGAAATGTCTTCATACAATAACTAAGAAAATGCCATGAAGGCTATGTTAAACAGTTTGATGAAAACATTTCAGATTGTATATGGAACTAGCACATTGTACCCCTTGATTGCACTAATGTATGCAGCTATGGTTTAATAAAAAAAAAAAAATTACAGACGCAAAGTAGAAAAATAAAGCACCCTTTTGGGCCCGTAAAAAAAAAAAAAATGATATTTAGAGGTCTGATTTGACTCTAATCTCATAGAAACTTTCCTTCACATCTTGCCCATGAAATTCAGTGTTTATTCCTGGTTCTCTGTGTGCTATTCTCTGCTAGGACTTGGGAGATTTAGCCTGGCATCACCTTGCAGATGCTGTTAAAACCTTACCAAATGTCAAGACCTGGCTTAAGTTCAATTCTTTCCATAGCATGGAAAATTTTATATTAGCACTATTAAAATTGTCATATACTGAAGTTTCTAATGAATGTAAGTCATCCATCCATTCATTGTTTTTCATTCATTATATAATTTATTTTAAGACTATTCCAAAAACCTATGTTAGCATACTCCCTAGATAGAAATTTAAGTGGCATAGGGGTGGAGAAGTAAAGCATGAACATAGCAACTCAATTGAAGTATTCATTATAATACAAATGCATTCAGAAAAAAGCTGAACAACAAAATAAAGTATATTCAATTTACTAAATGAGGCAGACAGTGGTAGACCACCTCTAGTTGAGCCCAAATAATCACTGTGTCCTACTATCGCTTACATTGAGTTTGGGTAGAACATGTGACTTGCTCCCAACCAACAGATAACACAAAGGGATACGACGTTCCTTCTATGATCAGAGTACTTTATATATGGCTCCGTCTTAGCAAAGTAGAGTGAAAAACTCATCTGCTAGCTTTGAAGAAGCAAACTGCTATGACATAAGCTGTGTTTATAAAGGGCCACATGTCTATTTTAGAAACTACTGGCAGCCTTTAGGAGTTGAGAACTTCAATCCTCACACCACAAGGACTGAAGTCTGCCAATGACTTTGTGACCTTGAAGGAGGATTCTGAGCCTTAAATCAGCATATAGCCTCCGAAGACATTTTGACTGCATCCTAAGAGACCCTGAGCTGATGACTAGAGAAAGTCATGCTGGAATTCCTGGTACACAAAATCTGAAAGATAATATATGCATGCTGTTTTTAGCTGCTAACTTTGTGGTGAGTTGTAGGATAGCAGTAGAAAACAAATATACAGAGGAAACCAGAATGTAGAGGACTGGACACTGTGCTTGCAAAGGACAAGCACATTAAAAGGAAACGATGAGAACAGGACAGTCTCCTGGCAAGCCTGGAGACATTTCCTGTCTTGGGGGCAATCCCCCAATTAACTTAGCGTTCCAGAATGAGATAAGGTCGGTCACTCACTAGTAAGCATGTGTTAAACATTGATGCTTGGTAGTTCTTCATGAGAGTTGTGGGGAAAGAACATGTGAGGAGAGCACGTGGCAATCCTTATGCAGGCAGCCCTCATATGTAATTACCTGAACTCTCCACACCTGTTTATGTCAATTACCTTAACTTTCCACATCTGTTGTGTATAACCTTAATAAATAGCCATTGCGGAGGGGGCTGAGGGCTACCCTACAACTAAGGTTAGCTCGCCTCCCACAAGCTTGTACTTCTTATCCGTGTCATGGCTGGTTCCTTCCTGCGGCCACCAGGCCATAGGGGTCACGACACCAGAAAAATGTTTTCATTGGTCAAATGCTCCCTGGGTAAAATGATCTCTGATGTCTAAAACACAAAGTGTTTGAAAAACTTGCAAAAGGTCCAATATCAAAGTTGGAATTCAAATTCAGACTAAGAGAGT
This sequence comes from Arctocebus calabarensis, assembly GCA_963573935.1. NCBI lineage: Eukaryota > Metazoa > Chordata > Mammalia > Primates > Lorisidae > Arctocebus > Arctocebus calabarensis. Next base: position 16,340 of record CAUYON010001960.1, read on the forward strand.
GTCACTGCTGGAAGCAGTGTCACACAATCTGTCATTTGACCTACCAACTTGTATTGCATGTTTACAAGTCTATTACAGATTTCCTCTAATGAAAGAATATTATACAAATGGAAGTTAAGCAAACTGTGTTTCAAATATAACACAAATTTCTCCTTTGGCCTCTGTAAGAGCCTCTTCCTCCTCTGACCCCTGAAAGAGGAATTTTGAAATAATGGAAATGGTCTCAGCACAAGAAGTGTTGCATATATGCCTCAGAAGGAAAAAAAGAAGACATTTTGTCCTCCATCTAATAATTCATTGATTGTTTTAAAGTGTTGTTTTCTTCTTGCCCTCTAGCAAAGACTTGTTTCCTGATTTTCAGATTTAAATCAACTGTGTCTTGCACACTCGCTAAGTGATTACAGGAAGTATCACCCATGTAATCACAGGGCACTCAGGATCTTCCATCCAACCACGTATTTCACGTCTTTCTCAGAAACAAAATCTAGAGTCATCACTGATTTTCAAATGAAATGTTTGCCCCAGGTATTGTGACACTGTGTAATCTTTTTTAATGATCCTTCAGGAAGTAGAGGGTCACATTTTACAGTGTAGGAAAGTACACAGATGCACACCCATTTCCATTTATATCTCCACTTCCTGTGCCATCTGGTCACCTCCTAGAAATTCACCCTCTCTCCCTTCTGAAACAGACCCACAGAATTGCTGGCTCTTTTGCTCCTTCCTAGATAGTCTCTTGGAGATTTTAAATTCTTTTCTTTCTATTATTATTTTGCAGAATAATTTAATAACTATATTTTGAAGCTTGATATTATCTCCCCAGAAGATGTCGTTTGGACTGACCAATGTAAATTAATATCCTTTGCCCATTTAGAGTAGTCACCTTCATTATCTATTGATCTGCTCAAACCAAAAAACTAGTTTGGACCACCCAGGTCAGTGATGTTAGAGGTATATTTTCCTTACCATCAAGTACTAGCCTCTTAATTACAATTTTAAATATGAATTGAGAGGCACTTGCCAGACCAGAGATGTTTGTTCTGCAGAAAAGTTGTCCTCAGAAAAATAACTGACTGTCTAAACTTTGTGTTGTGTATGCTTAACTTCTGTTCAATAAGTACTTCTGGTTTTTGACTAGAAATAATAGACCTCTTTGCTAAGTAATAGCTACTTTGGGCAAATTTTCTCATCCTGAAGAGTAAGAAATTTATCAAACATTAATGCGGGACCTTACTCTTTATCATTCATGAATAAGTTAGGAATAAAATTCTAACTTATTAATAGTTTTAATGAGTTAGGAATTTTACTGTAATTCACAATTAAATATTGATGTTAAAGAGTTACATAGAAATTCAGTTTGAAGAATTTAGTCTCAGAAGGAACAGAAATGGATATATAAAGATGTCCAGAGATGAATATAGAAAGGGTAGTTAATTAAGAAATAGAAAAACTTAAAAACAGGAAATATTTCTAAAGAGAATGAAGACATGGCATACTGAAAAGGGAAATGTATCCTGTGAAAGCTGTTAGGCCAGATGACAGCGTGTTTGATGCTTCCTTGTGCAGCGACACTTTCTTGACCAGACAGTTTAAGGTTGAATTCCAACTTTGACGTCCACTAACTCCAGAACCCTTTGGCAAGATTTTCAACTTCCTTGAGCTTTGGTTTTCCCATTTTTTAAGTGGGCACCTTCCGTAACAGTGCTATTTCAGGATTAAATGAATGATTGCAATTAGAACATTTTAAGCAGTAATAATAATTCTTGCTTTTTTCCTAATGATATCAGGAGTGGAAGATAAGAAATCATAATACTGACTGAGAGAGTGATAAAATGGGGCATACAGGAACGTTCATCAATAAAAACGTAGCAATATAAAGACATTCTAGGACATTACTGTAGGAATATGATGACACATTTTCTTCCCTTTGTCATTTTGTGGGGGACAAGAGATATGTTTCCATAAGAAAGAGGTGTGACAAAATATGACAATTGCATTCCAAAGTTATAAGGACATAATAGAAAATAAAATTTGAAGGAAATTTATTTTCAGTTCTTCAATCCAAGCACAAAAATAAATATGGCAAAAGTCAAGGATATTTAATTTGGAGCTGTAGCTATTAAACTGAGGCCAGTGTGCCTAAATTAAATATTGCATCAGAAAGTCCTTCTTATTTTTCAGTCACATTTCAATTATCTGCCAAAAAGTGAAAAATTTCAAAATGTCAAATTACTTATCTTTGCTCACTCATTTGCTTCTTCAAGTTGCCTGACAATATATTTGCTTAATTATGTTTAACTGAAGATGTTCTAAGTTGAATTATGAATTTTAAGGTTAATTACTATGTCATAAAATAGAGCCTTGAGATAATTATATAGACATAGAGTCATAGACTAACACCAAAGAATAGGTAATAAAAATTAGTATGGATATTAAGTGCTTTTATAATTAAGAGGAGAGAGAAAAATATCATTGTCATTCTGAATAATACAACCTTGACAGTCTTCATCAAAACAAGGAATATTGACTTATGATAAAGGAGATCTAAGCAACTAGATACAGTTTCTGTTCTAGGCAGAAAGGATTTCATAAAATTCCTTCTAGGAGCAAATCTTCACCAGCCCAGATACAGAGCTTCAGAGTGAAAGCAGATATCTCAAATGGCAGGATGAGAAAAGAGGAAGGTGCTGAGAAATGAAAACCTAGATGAAATTTGGTTTGGGCGCACTTCAATTTTACCTTTTTGTCCTCAAAGCTTTCTGTTACTTGATATAATTTTTAAAACCTTCAAATTCAGCAAAAATACAAAAAGCAAAGCTCAGCAAATTATCATTTCAATTTTGAAAGATTGCCAACCCTTCAATTTTATAGACTTTAGAAAAATACACTGTTGTATACTATAGCATATGATAAAGCAAACTGGAGTGGAAACGTTACCTGGCTCCTTATTTAAATTTGTATGTTTTTTTCTTTTTTATTCTGTTGTTCTGACAGATAATAGTAATGCCATTTATATTCTCAAAACTATTTACTAAAAGGAATGACTCTTTCTGCCAGAGAACTTTTGGCTACTACCTGATAGTTACTTTCCAGAAATATTTTAACTCAACCAACAAGTACAAATTGAAGATCAGGGCCCATCCCAGACTTTACTTTTGCTGTTCAGTTAATGACAAAACCATAAGAAACAGACACTATTGCCCATAGAATATCCAGGTATTTTCTAATTGCTATGTACAGAGTGTCCATAAAATTTGTGTGCAGTTTACTATGTTAAACTATTTTAATTTACACATGAACTTTATGTCCACACTGTATGTCCTTTACACCAAGGAATTCAAACTGTGTGTTACATAGAGCCTGCTGGCTAAAAAATGGCTCTAACATTTTATGTGTTACATATTTTTTAATAATCTCCTAAGTGACTTCTTGTGAGTTCTTTAGCCTACTCAACATCCACTTTTGAATCACCTTCATCCATGTGAGTCTGGGGAAGTAACTTTAAAAAACATTGCAACTTTTGGCCTTGGAACTATCAAAATTTTTAATCTACTTTAGCATACTTCTAAGAAGGGCATTTTGATAATGTATGTTTTGTTTTTTTCGTCAACGCTTATCTCCTGAGGTTATGTAACCCATCTTAGTACTCAGAGTTGTCCTGCCCTACTATTATACACCTTTATATATACATCATTGTATATATAAAATTCCTTAAAATCAACAACATATGAATTCACCTCTAAAATCCTATAAGATAGAATCCAAAATGACGAAGAAAATATTTGTGTCTGCTAAGGAAAAAAAAAAGCAACTATACAATTTTTTAAAAGATTAAAATAAGATAAAAAAGTGGAGAATTTGACCTCCGCAGGATTTCCAAAAGTGAGCAATTTTGTGATACCCAAGAAGCTCACAGTTATTATCTGAAATAATTGATTAAAAATAAACAAAAATATTAATTTTATTAATCTTTCATATTGCATATTGCTCTCAGAAAAATTAAAATGTAATAATATAGCCAACTGTAATTACACTTATACAGAGTTCAATTTCTATACATAAAATTCTTACTGGGAATCATTATCTTGTTAATAATGTCTAAAGTTATATATATTAATATCCCCCAAATTATACCTATTTGCAGTAAAATTGTGCTTGATATAATCTTACTGATGAAATTCTGACCAGGGAAAATGTAAACTCTGACTAAATCTTCTTTGTAAACTATCTCCAAATTTAGTCAGGTAAAATGCATTTAGTGGACATAGTAGCCAGAAAATAAAATTGCACAAGACAGATGCTACTAGTTATAGAATTTGATAGAGATTTAAAAATTCAATGAATATGGTTTTTATTGCACCATATATGAACGAAAAAAAATTAAGTCATATAAAAGAAAAGAAATTTAAATATTTAACCTTATATTATGTAAAATGATTAAAAATGAATTTAACTTTCAAAAACTGAAATTAAGTGTCTATTTTGATTAAGATATTTGCATCTATCAACATTAATTTTAAAAGTCCACATATAAAAAGATTAGTAAAATATTTTACAATCTATTGAAATAATTGTTTCAAAAGAGTAAAATCAAAATATTTTATATTTTAACATCCAACATAAGTATTGAAGAATCCTTATTAAGCTTAAAATCTTCACAACCAAATCACATTTTAAAATACTATGGTTATTGTAACTGATATAGTAAGGACATTTCTGCATATCTTTTTTGCTAGATGAGTATTAAAAAAAGTAAAGTTTTGAAAGGCTATTTTTAATAGAGGTATTGTAACTCAGTTAAGAAAGAAAAGGAAAAAGGAAACACGGAAATGTCTGTCATTTGTTTTCATATGTGAACAGAGAAAAGATAATTTCAAAGTTGCCCACAACTATTAAGTTATTGCTATTTTATTTTAATATTAGACATTGTTAAGATTTACAACCTTCTAGGTCAGGTTTGTTTTTCACTGACTCTCATTTGAATGAAATAGAAATAGAAGCAACTGAGTAACATGTTGAACAGCAATATAGAACAACCTTAGTGCCAGATATTTTTTAATTGTTGTAGATCTTGCAGTGTTTATCTCTCCTTCTCACTATTGCCTCCTGCTGACCCTTTGACCTCATGCATTAACCATTAGCTCCTGAAAATCCTTTTATTGCTACTAAAAATAAACAACCTTTATAGACTTTCTAATGGATTTACCTTCCAAAAGAATTATTATTTTTTTTGTTAATAGATTCATTTTTAGTCTGGCGTGGGGGCTCATGCCTGTAGTCCTAGCACTTTGGGAGGCCAAGTGAGTGGGTAGCTTGAGCTCAGTAGTTCAAGACCAGCTTGAGCAAGAGAGAGACCCTGTCTTTATGAAAAATAGAAAAACTAGCCCAACCAGTGTGGTGTGCGCCTGCCGTCCCAGTTACTCGGGAGGCTGAGGCAAGAGGAGCACTTGAGCCCAAGAGTTTGAGGTAACTGTGAGCTTGTATGCCAGGCACACTACCTAGGGTGACAGAGTGAAACTGTTTCAAAATTAAAATAAAATAAAATAATAAATTAAAATAAAATATAAAATATAATATAAAATAAAATAAAGAGATTCATTTTTGCCCTGGCCATCATGTTCCATTTGACATCTCACATCTTAAGACATTTCAAGATATAGAAATTATAGCAATCCTTTGTCATGGCCACTGTCATGAATAATTGCTAAAGTAGGTATAGCTCTTTAATGCCTCTATAAGACGATACATAATAGAAGATGTGACTGATAATCAATCGTATTTCTTAAGTAAAATTCATAGTTACTGTAATAATTTGTTGAAGGAATAACTATGTGCTAAGAGAGAGAATATGCATTCGTGCTGTCTTCATTAGATGGGAGACATCATCTTTGGCATCAACATGTTCTCATCATGTGAGATCAGAAAATATTCATTGTTTTACTCCATAAGGTAGATTGTTGGAAAGCCTCTTTTTCATGTACCCTAATTATTGAGAACATTGATGTTTTCTATATTTCAAAAGGAATCTTGGAAAAGTGCAATAAAATATGAATGTTTTTATGGCATTCAATTTGAAAAAGAATGAATGGTATGTAAACAAACAACAACAACAAAATGAAACAATCTCTCTTTAGCAAATATTAAATGTTTCTTTTATATTTCAAAAGAAGCAAAGTAGAATCTAGCCCATAAAGCTGATACATCTAACCTTGACAATCCTAGAAGAAGCATGGATGGAATTGAGCCTTGAGGAATACATGCATTTACACACACACACACAACTACATCCATTTAGAATTAAGAATGAATTTATTCATGTGCTTGTTCAACAAATACATATTGAATGCTCAATATATATCATCTGCTCTACCAGGCATGAAAAAATGTTTAGAGATAAATAAAACAGAATCTCTAATGACAGAGAATTCAACATCTAAGAAAAAAACAGATACATCAACAAATAATTATAAAATAATCTACCTTGCACAATAATAGAAGCCCTATGTTTTAACCTGGGAATATTGTTTAGAGACATCTAATTCAGCTTGATGGTACTAGGAGAGAAGCACAAAAGACCTCCTATAAGTGTTGATAATCAAGCTGAATTTCAAAGAATTCATTCAATTATTTATTCATATCTTCAGCAAGTATTTATAGAGAACCTAACATATAAGCCCTATGCTGGTACTGACAATATAACAATAAGCTACTCATTTTAGTGAATGACTTCCATTTATAGCTTTCATTCTAGTGGATGAAAATGTAATAAATTAAATGGAAGCATTAGATGTTAAAGGAAATCACAAGGTAATTTATGCCAAGCTTGTACTATAAGAAAAGGTACATTAAGAAGCTAAGCAGGAGTGGGGATAATGATCATAACATAGAACACCTGTAGCTCATGTCAGTTTTTGATGCTGCTTGTTTAAAATCAATTGACACTCTATATGCAATGTCATGCATAGATCATAGTAAAATACTGATTAGCAATTTCCATTGTCATATTTTTATTTCTTATAGATGCCTTGAGAATTATATGGAGCATGGAAGACACTATGAAAGAGGTGAATACAGAAGCCGGATGACTCAGAATATTTCTATATTTCAATATTTCATGTCCATAGGCTGGCATCAAGTCATATATCTTATTTATTTATTTATTTATTTTCTTTATTCAAATGTTTTTATTGTTTGGGATTCATTGAGAGTACAAATTAGGTTCCACAGATTATATTTATTAGGTAAAGTCCCTCTTATAATTGTGTTCCACCCCCAGAGGTGTGCCATCATGACCCCCAACACCCTTTCCACCTCCCCTCTCCCCACTCTCACATTCCCCCACCCCCACATTGTATTAGCTCATCTACTGCCTTCATATTAGAATTGTATACATTGGATTGTTGCTTCTCCATTGTTGTGATGCTTTACTAAGAAGGATGTATTCTACCTCCATCCAGGTTAATATAAAAAATGTAAAGTCTTCATCTTTTTTAATGGATGACTGGTATTCCATGATATACATTTACCACAGCTTGTTAATCCATTCCTGGGTTGGTGGGCATTCAGGCTAGTTCCACATTTTGGCAATTGTAAACTGAGCTGTAATTAACAGTCTGCTACAAATGTCCTTATGATAAAAGGATGTTATTTTCTTCTGGGCAGATGCCTAGTAATGGGATTGCAGGATCAAATGTGAGATCCATTTTGTGTTCTTTGAGGATTGTCCATACTTCCCTCAATTTTTGCAGTCCCACCAGCAGTGTAAAAGTCCCTTCTCTCCACATCCACACCAGCATCTGCAGCTTTGAGACTTTGTCAAGTGGGGCAGTTTCACTGGGGTTAGGGAATATCTCAAGATAGTTTGATTTGCATTTCTCTGATGATTAGGGATGATGAACATTTATTCATATGTTTGTTTTTTGGTTGTTTGTTTTAAACTTTATTCAAATTAATATGAGAGAACAATATTTAGGTTACATTGTTCTCACTTCCAGGGTAAAGTTGCATTTGTAGAAGAGCTGAAAGGAGTGTGGCAGGGACTTCAGTAAAACTCGGGAAGTTTTCATTTATGATAGTTTCCACTAGAGCTTCTCTTCTTTTGGGACAATCTTCTTCCCCTTCAGGAATCCCTATTATTCATATGTTTGAATGCTTCATGGAGTCTCATAGTTCTCTAAGTACCTGTTCTACTTTCTCTCTTCTTTTTAGTCTCTTTAACTATCTGGTTAACTCAAAAACTTTATCCTCTAGCTCTCTTTCTAATCAGTTAGAAAAAACCTAATAGGTTAGAAAGAACCTTAGAGCTAGAGGATAAAGTTTGGTCTAACCTATTTTTGATATCTTCTGCTGTATCTTTACATTCCTTGATTGGTCTCCTTCATTTCCTTAAGCTCCATCATATCCTTTCTATATTTTAAATTCCCTTTCTTTCAAGTCTCTTAATTCTTTATAGTTAGATTATAGTTGGAGTCTGCTGCAGTAGCTGCCTCATGGTCCCTTGGGGGAGTTGCTCTGTTTGGGGTTTTCATGTTGCGTGAATTTTTGTTGGTTCCTGTTCATGTGTTCTTTCTTCTTGTTTACTTCCTTGTCCTCCTTTTTCCTTCTCACTTCCTCCTTTGCTTCAAATTACCTTGTCTCAGAGCTTAGGCCTTGAAGTGGCCTCAACCTACTCAAAGCCAAACTCTTCCTCATGGCAAAATAAAATAAAATAAAGTAGTAAATTTCTGGGATGAAAGAGGGAAGAGCACGGGGAGGAAAGAGGGTGGGCGGAGGGAGAGTAATTGATGGGACCTCATCTATGGCGTATATTGCAAAAGTACATGTCAAATCTATTAAGAGTAGAGTACAAATGTCTTAACACAATAATTAAGTGAGGTGAAGGCCATGTTAATCAGTTTGAAGTAAGCATTCCAAATTTTATATAAAATCAGCACATTGTACCACATAAATGTGTTAATATATACAGTTATGATTTAATAAAAATTAAAAAGAAATAAAAGTCTTTGCCCTTGATGATAATATGTTGCAATATGGAATGTAGATGAGACACTTGGAGTCCATCCATTACAGATATTAACAAATTTTTTATGGTTCATGCATTGTCTCAGTCATGGACAAGGAGATAGCTTGTAAGGACAACAAACCAGCTCATTAAGAAGATTTCTCTCACCTAAATGGTTTTTTTAAATTCTTTGAAATCTCTATCCCACTATTTCACCAACTACAACTGTCCCAATTGTTTGGAGGATTTGTATTTATATTAATTAAAGTTCTGTTTTACATGATTTCCTGCACAAACTTTAGAGTTTTCAAATCTCTTATCTTTCATAGTTAAAAAAAAAAAAAGAGCAAAGACAGTGGAGGAGATTCAATGCATAGATAGATGTACATAGATATAAATACAGATTATTGGAAGTTTATCATACTCATGCGAGAGTATAAACTATTTAAATATCTATGAAAGAATATTCTAAAGACCAACATCATCAGTAAAGAGACATTCCAGAGCAAATTTGATGGAAAAGCTCAGAACAGAGCTCAGCATCACTGTTGTGTTGAAAAGTCTGTTATTCATTTCCTAGTTTTATATGCATTTGCATCTTTTTTTGTTTTATTCAAATTTGTATGCCTTTTATTCTTAAATTCCCTAAAGCTGACAATGTATTTCTTGACATATATATGTCATATATATTTATTTCTTCATATAACATATTTACATATGTGTGTGTATGTATATGTACATATATATAGCATATATCTTTTGTTTGCAAGAAGTGGATCTCAATATCTTGATTGTGGTAAAGTTGATTTATTCTTTTTTAAGAACCATTTTACTGTGCACACTTTAAGTTCAATATTTATCGAGTGTCTCTTCTCTGAAGTACTGTTCTGTACTAGATACTTTATTTTTGACTATTTGTACTTGGAAAGCACTTAGGTAGAGTTCAAACTCATTTTGACAAGTTTCTTAGTCGTGGTTGCCCACTCACAGAAATGTTTTAGGAGGATAATTTCTGTATGGCATTAAAAGATAAACTTTAAATAGTCTGAATGGAATTCCCCGCCAGTGAAACATCTTAGATTTCTGGATCAGATGCCTTATGAACTGAACTCTTTCATGATCAAGCTGATTCAAGGACAAGATTAAATGATGTGATATTGTGATCCTGGACTCAAATACTCTAAAACGTTTTGAAAATGAAGTATATTTTAAGCAGAATATATTTTGATCTAGCCTAGAAATCAGTATCAAAATTTTTATATTAATTCCTTTTTACTTAGTTGTTACATAATAATATGATACCATACAAAGTAAAATATTAAAATGTTTAATAAAATCTTGATACTATAAGACAGTGGTTCTCAACCTTCCTAATGCTATGATGCATTTTCATTGTTACACAGGGGTCGCAACCCACAGGTTGAGACTGCTGCTTTAGGTATCATAAGTATCAAACTCTGTACAAGGCATTTAAGTCAGTTTTCTGCAATCCTGCAAATATACATGTACCGTACAACCATACCTTGGAGGTACGACAGTATTGTATGAATGTTAAATTTTTAGTTTTGATCTTTGTACCAAGGTTATGTAAGACACTAACATTAGTGGAAGCTAAAAGAAGGGTACACACAAAGGCTCTGCACTTACATTTTCAACTTTCACAAGTCTGCAATTTAGTGCAAAAGGATTTTTTTTTTTTTAGTTCCTATGAACATTTATGCAGAAATCTGGTAACGCAACCTACAGAATCAGTGGAAGTTCAGGGAAGTTCAGGGAAATGTTCAATGTTCAATTGAAAAAACAATAGTTGATTTTTTCCAAACACTCAGCAGAGTTGAAATACAGTGTGTTCCAAAACAAATAAGTTCTCTTGACTGAGTGGCCATATTTTTTATTCATTTCATTGTTTATGGACTCCCTGTTAACTCGGTCTTTTTTTTTGTGAAAAAAAGGATTTTTTTTTTGAGACAGAATCTCACTTTGTGACCCTTGGTACAGTGCTATGTCATCACAGCTCACAGCAACCTCCAACTCTTGGGCTTAGGCGATTCTCTTACCTCAGCTCCTGAGTAGCTGGGGCTACAGGTGCCTGCCACAACTCCTTGCTATTTTTTGATGCAGTTGTTACTGCTGATTTAGCTGGCTGGGGTTGGATTTGAACCTGCCACCCTTGAACTCGCCGGAGCCATATCAACTTAACCACAGGCACCGCCCAAAAGGACTCTTGTAATGAAGGAGAAATGCATATTTTACTTTATGATAGATATTTTATTTTGGTTCACATTGTTTGTATTCTCAATTTTTTCATTCACTTACATTCAAACATAGCTTTGAAATATTATAGAGACTTAAAATAGTTGTACTTAATTAGTTACAAAACTAAGAACCCACATTTTCTGAAGCACAGTCTAATCTACCATAAATTAATTTTTAATGAAACTGTAAACTATGCAGACATAATTCTTTTAAAAATTAATTTCAGGATTGTGCAGTTGCTAATATCCATGTCTGTCACCCTGCTCTTAAATAGTGACTTATGATAGCATTTATCACCAATAGTATAATAACTATATTACTGTTAGCTTACTTAGAAAAGGGGAGTATGAGAAAAAACAAGTAATATGTTTGCTCTTATTTCTTGTTCTATTATTTCTAAAATGAAAATACTGTATTTTCCAAGATGTAGCAATGTTATATTAAATTAATGTTTCTTATAAATTCAGTATCCCTGTATTTTAATTAAATATTTTCTTTTATATCATACACAGAAAATACTTTTTAAAATTATTCCTGGCTAATGTAAATTAACCTAAGAACAAGTCTGATAATTTAGAAAAATCATTATAAATGTCCTTCTTTTATATCAGAAAGTCAGAAAAGTCATTAATCTTAGAATAGTAAGATCAAGTTAACATTTGTAAAGATTTCGGAAAACATTACACTTCCTGAATAAGTACAATTTTCTAAAAGTTTTTATTATTCTTCAATTCACACACACACACATCTAAGTAATAACCATGATTTGTTTCTTGATTCAATTAATAATATTCATTCAATGAACTCATTATTTTTCCTTCTAGATTTTCAGACAGATTTTTCACATAAATCACACTTACTTTATGAAAATGAAGTGAGTCTTTCAACAATTGTCTTGAGAACTAATCATATAATTACTATTCTTCTTGAAGTATTCACTTCAAAAGAAATAATTGAAAAAACTGAAAAATATTCTATGAACATCCAGTTATAGAAGAAACCTAAGATTATTGAAGCCATCATGATAGATATAGAGACCCATTCAATATCACTAGTATCTCCATATACATAAGTAAGACATTTTCAGAAACTATAAACAGTAACTGAAGAGGGCTTTGAAATATTTGTTCTAGAAATTATTCACCATACCAATTCACGAAGTATTCAGAGAAATAGCACTGAGATATAAATAAATGTCACAGATATATGGACTAGATTAGCATTATAGTGCAAGAAGAACTAAGTAAGTAGTACAATTTGGCTTCTTTTTTCTGAGCCACATATAGGTTGAATTCATACAATCTCTAATGGATATAGGATTATAATTTTTAATACATAATTTTTTACTATCTCTCACACATATAAACATACTTTCTTTTACAGAAACAATCTATATTTATCATACTTCATTCTAAATACCAAAGTCCAGTTTTATAACATAAGGAAACATGTCAGGAGTTTTTGCATTGTTTAAGGATTGTTTTGCATTGTTTTGCATTGTTTTTGCATTGTTTAAGGATTGTTTTGCATTGTTTAAGGATTGCCTTAAACATTTTAAGAAATTTCCAAGAAACATTGTGATGAATGTGTCCAAAGTCAAGACAAAAGAAAAGATTCTTCAAGCTGCCAGGAGTAAGCACCAGTTGACCTACAGGGGCAAATCCATAAGGGTGACTGCAGACCTCCCTAATGAAACTTTCCAAGCAAGAAGACAATGGTCATCTACCTTTAATCTACTTAAACAGAACACTTTCCAGCCCAGAATTCTATATCCTGCTAAGTTAAGCTTTAAAATTGATGGAGATATCAAATCATTTACTGATATACAAATATAGAGGAAATTCACCACAAGACCAGCTCTACAGGAAATACTTCAACGTGTTCTACACACTGACCATCAAAATGGATCAACAGCAAAGAACTCAGAAATTAAAGGACAGAACCTAACTTCCACACTGATGCAAAAGATAAAACTAAGCAATTGACTCTCATAAAATAAGATGACTACAACACTACCACACTTAACAATATTCTCAATAAATATTACTGGCTTGAATTCCCCATTGAAGAGACATAGATTGGCTGAGTGGATTAAAAAACATAAGCCATCCATTTACTGTTTGCAGGAAGCACACCTACCTTCAAAAGACAAAATAAAACTCAGAGTTAATGGTTGGAAGACAATTTTTCAGGCAAACAGAATTCAGAAGAAAAGAGGAGTTGCAATATTATTTTCAGATACATGTGTATTTAAAGCAACTAAAGTCAAAAAAGACAAAGATGTTCATTTTATATTGGCCAAGGAAAAAATACAAGATGTTTCAATTCTAAATATTTATGTGCCCAATTTAAATACTCCTAGATTCTTGAAACAGACCTTACTCAGTCTGAGCAATATGATATCCTATAATACCATAATAATAGGAGACTTTAACACTCCTCTTACAGAGCTGGACAGATCTTCTAAACAGAAATTAAACAAATATGTAAGAGGCTTAAATGAGATGCTAGAACAATCATGCTTAAAAGATGCATATAGAACACTCCATCCCAAAGATAAAGAATATACATTCTTCTCATTACCCCATGGAAGATTCCCCCAAATTGATCATATCCTAGGACACTAAACAAACCTCAACAGAATTGAAATTTTACCATGTATCTTCTCAGACAACAAGGCACTAAAGGTGGAACTCAACTCCAACAAAAATGTTTAACCCCACACAATGGCATGGAAATTAAAAAGCCTTTTGTTGAATGACTGTTAGGTGCAGGAAGACATAAAAAAAGGAAATCATTAACTTCCTTGAGCATAACAACAAGGAAGACACAAGCTACCAAAACCTGTGGGATACTTCAAAAACAGTTCTGAGAGTATCGCTTTAGATGCCTATATTCAAAAAACAAAAAGAGAGCACATTAACAAACTCACAAGCCATCTTATGGAATTGGAAAAAGAAGAACAATCTAAGCCTAAACCCAGCAAAAGAAAAGAAATAGCCAAAATTAAATCAGAGATTAATGAAATTGAAAACAAAAGAACCATTCAGAAAATTAATGAAATAAGGAGTTGGTCTTTTGAAAAAAAATTAAATAGATAAACTTTTGGCTAGATCAACTAGAAATAGAAAAGTAAAATCTCTAGTAACTTCAATCAGAAATGATAAAGGGGAAATATCAACTGATGCCACAGAGATACAAGAGAGCATTTCTGAATACTACCAGAAACTCTATGTCTAGAAAATATTTGGAATCACACCCTCTCCCTAGAGTTAGCCAAGAAGAAACAGAGCTCCTGAACAGACCAATTGCAAGCAATGAGATTAAAGAAACAATAAAAATCTTCCAACAAAAAAAAATGCCCTGGTTTGGATGGCTTCACACCAGAATTCTATCAAACCTTCAAGAAAGACTCATTCCTGTACTGCACAAATTATTCCCAAAAATTGAGGAGGAAGGAATCTTTCTCAATAGTCTTATGAAGCAAACATCACCCTGATACGAAAACCAAGAAAATAGCCAAATAAAAAGGAGAATTTCAGACCAATTTCACTAATGGATATGGATGCAAAAATTCTCAAAAAAATCCTAGGATAGATTACAGTTTATTATCAAAAAAAAATCATACATCATGAATAAGTAGGTTGAATCCCAGGGATGCAAGGCTGGTTTAACATATATGCAAGTCCATAAACATTATCCACCATATTAACAGAAGCAAAAACAAAGACCATATAATCCTCGCAATAGATGCAGAAGAAGCGTTCAATAAAATCCAGCATCCTTTTCTAATTAGAACACTGAAGAGTACAGGCATATGTGACACATTTCTGAAACCGATCAAGCTATCTATGACAAATCCACAGCTAATATTTTACTGAATGGAGTAAAATCTAAAGTTTTTCCTCTTAGAACTGGAACCAGACGAGGTTGTCATCTGTCACCATTGCTATTCAACATAGTGCTAGAAGTTCTAGCCAATACACTTAGGCAAGACAAGGAAATAAAGGGCATCCAAATGGGAGTAGAGGAGGTCAAACTCTCCCTCTTTGCTAATGATATGATCTTATACTTCCCCAAAACTCAACCACAAAACTCCTGGAAACCATCAAAAAATACAGTAATGTTTCAGGATATAAAATCAATGTCCACAATTCAGTTGCCTTTGTATATGCCTATAACAGTCAAGACGAGAGGCTAATTAAGGACACAACTCCCTTCACCATAGCTTCAAAGAAAATGAAATACCTAGATATATACCTAACAAAGGAGGTGAAGGACCTCTATAAAGAAAATTATGAAATCCTAAGAATGGAAACAGCAGAGGATCTTAATAAATGGAAGAACATACCATGCTCATGGCTGGGAAGAATCAACATTTTTAAAATGTCTATACTTCCCAAAGCAATCTACATTTTTAATGCCATCCCTATTAAAGTACCAACATCGTACTTTCAAGACTTGGAAAAAATGATTCTGCATTTTATATGGAACCAGAAAAAACCCCGCGTAGCTAAGGCAGTTCTTAGTAATAAAAACAAACCTGGGGGTATCACCATTCCAGACTTTAGGCTGTACTACAAAGCCATAGTGGTCAAGACGGCATGGTACTGGCACAAAAATAGAGACATAGACATTTGGAATCATACAGAAACTCAGGAAATGAAATTAACAACTTACAACCACCTAATCTTCGATAAACCAATCAAGAACATACCTTGGGGGAAAGACTCCCTATTCAACAAATGGTGCTGGGAAAGCTGGATATCCACATGTAAAAGACTGAAACTGGACCCTCACCTTTCTCCACTCACAACAATTGATTCAAGTTGGATAAAGGACTTAAATTTAAGGCATGACACAATAACAATAGTGAAAGAAAGCATAGGAAAATTACTGGAAGATATCGGCCTAGGGAAAGACTTCATGAAGAAGACTGCCATGGCAATTGCAACAACAACAAAAATAAACAAATGGGACTTAATTAAACTCAGAAGCTTCTGTACAGCTAAGGAGACAACAACCAAAGCAAATAG